>NW_020869879.1:362697-365197 GCF_003789085.1 Penaeus vannamei
CTCTCTCTCTCTCTCTCTCTCTCTCTCTCTCTCTCTCTCTCTCTCTCTCTCTCTCTCTCTCTCTCTCTCTCTCTCTCTCTCTCTCTCTCTCTCTCTCTCTCTCTCTCCTCTCTCTCTCTCTCTCTCTCTCTCTCTCTTCTCTCTCTCTCTCTCTCTCTCTCTCTCTCTCTCTCTCTCTCTCTCTCTCTCTCTCTCTCTCTCTCTCTCTCTCTCTCTCTCTCTCTCTCTCTCTCTCTCTCTCTCTCAAAGTGTGACTTATTCCAGAACTCCCATTCTAACTGAAGCCCGCAATGGACCCCTTTACGTGGGACTTCGTATCAAAGTTGTAACCATAATACACAAACCACCGGACTATCTTTTAAGGCTGCGACCGATTTCCGAGAACACAAGAACACGATCTGCATGCGGATGGGAACACGAGAACACGGAAGCGCCGCGTCCCACAGACTAAGCTTGAAATAAGGAACAGATGAGAGGGATCCTTTCGTCGATACGTTGCTGTTTATGCCCCAGAGGTGCGATTTTGTATCAGTGTTGACTCCTCTGTGTCCACAACTTGTTGAAAACTAACAAACGGAAAACATTCCACACAGTAGTTTACCCGCAAATGTTTCGTTCGCCTGTTTTCATCAGTCCTGTGAGAACTTGGGGAATCTTTTTCTTTCGCCGAAGCCTTTAGCTGAGTTTGGCAAAGGGAACTAAAGCGAAACTTCCAGGTTTTGGTTTTGCTTCCGTCTTCCGCAAACAGTTTCCCTGTATTCTTTCGGATCGTTTTGCATTTGATGTTAATAGGATGGCGTTTGTCTCCCGTTTCTATTGTTCGTCGGTGACGACGTTTCTTCACTGCTCCTCCTCCTCTTTATCAGGATTCTTCGCTCTTCACTCTTTTCTGGTTAATGTTAAAACCGCCGGTTCGAGCTTTTGACCTTTTTTTGCTTTTCCGTCTCGAGCTCTATCATCTAAATGGAAAAGAATAGCGTTTTCACTCTTTTATCTAGCAATGCCTTAGGCAAATTACTTAGAAATAAATTAATCATACGTATGCAAAAATGTCAAACTGAGTTGTTGTTTTAGATACATAAAATGTCAACTCGTTATAACATTTCTCTCCAACTAAGCTTTTCTATAACCTGCTATAACCTGACCTTTCGAATCCGCGACGAGAATGTTCTAGCATGCAGGGGTCGTCGCTCCCGCCGCTTCCCCCTCCTTTCGTCTTGGAAATCCGCCTAATAACCGATTCTGACATGGCCATCCCGATCCACTTTTGCTCCGTCGTGAGGGTGGCTCCCCCTGCGTATTCGACCGAGACTCCTTATCCTTGTTCTTAGGAATCGAAAAGATATCGTCCCTCTTTCTGCAATTGTTCCGTACAGCGCTTATCAGGGTCTCGTCCGTCCGAAGATAGTGTGGGAATGAACCCTTCGGATAACGAACATTCTCTCGGTTTCACTTTAAGCCAAGACTGTTAGCTTACCCTCCTTGGCAGCCATTGTCGCCTGCTCGGGTGACATGACTTATTAGTCATTCTCTCTCTCTCTCTCATACATACATACATACATACATATATATATATATATATATATATATATATATATTATATATATATATATATAATATATGTATGTATATATATATATATATATATATAATATATATATTATATATATATATATATATATATATATATATATATATATATACATATATATATATACATATATATGTATATATGCATATATATCTATATCTATCTGTATATATATATATTATATATATTATATATATGTATGTATATATGTATGTATATATATATATATGTGTGTGTGTGTGTGTGTGTGTGTGTGTGTGTGTGTGTGTGTGTGTGTGTGTGTGCATATATATATATATATTATATATATATATTATATATATATATATATATATATTATATATATATATACATGTATATGTGTGTAAAAATATATATATATATACATAATATATATATATATATATATATATATATATATATATATATATATATATATATATATATATATATATGAGAGAAAGAGAGAGAAACATGTGCACTGGACAGACCCATAAATGAAAAAATATCTCCCTTGCAATGAGTACGAGGTAATGGCCACATACTTTGCCCGCAGCTCCCCCTTCCAGTAAAATACACACTAACAAAAAACGAAAGAAGGCAAAAGAATACCTTCATGTAATATATCACTAACCCTGAGGTCCTGACGCGCGGGAAAACATATCGGACGTCTAATATTTATGAACTTATATATCTCTTCGCCTTCAGCTGGTGTGTGCCTTGCGGGGCTGGGTAACCATGGCAACGAGAGCGTCCTGCGGTAAGGGACGGGCCGAGTTCAGGGATTCAGAAAGGGGGCATAAGCTAGGAGTGGAAGGGGAAGGGAAAGGAAGGCCGAGGGGAAACAGAGGGATCCATGGCGAGGGATGGTAACGGAAGAGAAGGGAGAAAACAGGATGCAAAGAGATT
>NW_020869879.1:375197-381460 GCF_003789085.1 Penaeus vannamei
AGACAGAGGGAGGGGAGGGAAAGAGAGAGAGAGAGAGAGAAAGAGTGAGGAAGGGAGAGAGAGAGAATGTAGGGAGAGGAAGACAGACAGACAGACAGACAGAAGGAGAGAGAGGAGGGGGAGAGACAGAGAGAGACACGGAGAGAGAAAAGACAGACAGAGAGAGAGAGAGAGAGAGAGGAGAGAGAGAGAGAGGAGAGAGAGAGAGAGAGAGAGAAGAGAGAGAAGAGAGAGAGAGAAGAGAGAGAGAGAGAGAGAGAGAGAGAGAGAGAGAGAGAGAGAGAGAGAGGAGAGAGAGAGAGAGAGAGAGAGAGGAGAGAGAGAGAGAGAGAGAGAGAGAGAGAGAGAGAGAGAGAGAGAGAGAGGAGAGAGAGAGAGAGAGAGAGAGAGAGAGAGAGAGAGAGAGGAGAAGAGAGAGAGAGAGAGAGAGAGAGAGAGAGAGAGAGAGAGAGAGAGAGGGAAAGACAAACAGACACAGAGGTGGGGGGGAGAGTGTGTCAGGGTTTGTTTTCCCTTGACTTTGGTGGGTTATGTAGACACAGCTCTAATTCTTCTGTTTATTTGGTCGCTGGCGCTGGTAGCGTGGCGTGGCAGTCTCGTGCTGGTGCAAGTCCCAGGCAAGTGGGATCCAGGGCGCGCCGAGCAGAACGCGCGTGGGGGGAGAACTCCAAGGGGAGGAGGTCCGGTCAAGGCGGTGACCCGAGGTAGTGGGAGCTGTAGCATTGGTCGGGGGTCACTAGCGCTGGGGGCGTGGCTAGCTAACCCGAAGTCGTGATTGGTTCCTCAGAGAGAGAGGGAGAGAGAGAAAGACAGACAGAGGGGGAGGGGAGAGAGAAAGAGAGAGACAGACAGACAGACAAACAGAGGGGGGGGGAGAGAGAGAGAGCGATAGAGAGCAAGAGAGAGATAGAGAGAGAGAGAGAAGGACAGACAGACAGAGGGGAGAGAGAGAGAGAAAGAGAGAGAGAGACAGACAGACAGAGGGGGGGAGGGGAGTAAGAGAGAGAGAGAAAGACAAACAAACAGAGAGGGGAGAGAGAGAACAGACAGACAGAGAGGGGGTGGAGAGAGAGAGAGAAATAGAATTCCTGGAGGAAATCCATCATATCAACACCTTGCAACACGTCCATTAACCTAGCATTATGCTTCTCCAACTGACGCATGAGCCAGAGAAGATAAGCAGCCAAAGAAAGATAACGATAACCCACAGACCAGCTCCCAGGACCCGGCCACTCAACACCCGGAGATGAAGGAGCACCTGGAGGCCTTCGTAAGACACTCGCGTAAGACCGCCACCGCATCAGAGAAGACCGGCGACATCGTCAGTCACAGGAGCCAGACCACGGCAGAACTCTCGGCCGCGACAGGGTATACAGAGGAGAAAAAGGGAAATGGATTGCGAGAACAAAAATTCGGCCAGCCTCGTCGAGCGCCTAATCGCGGTGTATAAATTGCGTGTATGTGCGCCGGCCTGTACTTCTCCCATCTGTACTGGAGAAACAGAATGGCGAAAAGGCCACCGGCATGCTCGTAAATTCTTACTTTCGCTCGTCGTTGTTTACAAAATCCTCAGTCCTTGTCGAACGAAGAGGAGGAATCGTCTGCGCGCGGCGTGAGGGATAGGTGAGAATTGGAGAGCGACCGCCGTGTCCCCTTCGTGTGACAACCCAGAAGGAGGGATCGATTAACTGCGTCGCTCATTCACCAGGCTGTTGATCTCACAACGCCCCTGACGCTGTGTTGTCAAGGGCGCGTTGCACGTCTTCCCAGAACCCGCCCCCAACTCGCGTCGCCCCCACACACGCCCTCTCAATCTCGATTATTCACCAGCTCTCTCGCCCTTCCCAGGTGAACCATACTTTGCCCCTGTGGTCGATACTTAGATGAAAGGAAGAAGAAGAACGGTATACCAATTCCAGTAAATGTATCTCACAGTACTCGTGTACTATCATCGGATGGCTTGATACGGTCTTCCCTTGGCTAACGCGGACATCCACAACTTTCCGCCGGACCTGATAATCGCGAAGTTAACCCTTCCTGTTTCAGTTGCCCAAAGCATCGTAACTAAATGTTTGCGAGTTGACTGACTCTGACGCTCCAGCTTCCAGGAAGTAAGTGGCAGGAATAACCCGCCCCCCCCCCCCCCTTCCTCCGGCCGCTGGTCTATCCGCGAGAAACCTCCTTTGTCTCTCCGGAGGCTCTTCCCCCCCCCCCCCTCCGCCTCCCTCTTGCCTCCCGCTTTTGCAGTGTTCTCCACCTCTATCTTCCTCTAATAATTTCCTCGTTTTGATGCTTTCAGGTAAAAACTGGACTGAATTCAAGATTATCTGATGATCTGTCTGACAAATGTGTTTATCTCTGTTTTTGTAGTCGTTTTAAACAGTATCCATTTGTTATTCAAACATGAGCTCAGTGCTATCAACAGCGCAAATGCTTTGTCTGATGAATCTGTTTATATTCGATGTTTATACACTTGCAAACTGTATGCTCATTAGTAAACAGTTATGATATGTAAGGGGATTTCGTACACATATATTCATATATGTATATTCTTTATTTATATCTATCTTTATGCGTCTCTGTCAGTGTGTATCACTTTTGTGTCAACTAAGTAATTTGTTTAATGCATTTACCTCTTTTATTTTGTTATTAGAACGGTTGAAACGTCAATCTTTCACAATCAGACATCGAATGATTCAGAAAAAAACAAGAGAGATATAAAAATGAAACAAAAAAAAATGCAAAAAAAAAGGCAAAACAGTTTAGAAAGTACAAAAAATAAAAAACTTCAAAGCAAAAGTTAAATCAAACCATTTTTTTCTCGTTTCTTTGTTTCTTTTCCTTTCTTTTCTCTTCTTTTTTCCCTTTTTCCCATTGACTCCACCCGATCCGCCAAATTAGCTGCAACATGTCACTGAAAACTACAGTCTGGCGCACAGAGTTTGAAGGTCTCTCCTCCCGTCGACTCCAAAGGTTTAATTGAGTTACGGCCACGCAAGAAATTCCCGTGTTCTTTGACTGTGTCGCGTTTTCTTTTTTCTGCTTCTTTATTGCTTCCATTACCTGTTTTATGTTATTTTCTGGTTATTTTCTCTCTTTTTCTTTTTATTTATTATTATCATTGCTTTTTCATCCGTATTTTCTTTCTTGAGGGTTTTTTTTTGTTTTTCTTGTTCTTGTGTTACTTTGTGTTCCATTTTTATTATATTTTTGTTTTTGTTGTTAGTTCTATTTAATTTTATTTTTATGTTTTTTTTTCATTATATTTTTTCTTATTCTCTTTCTGTTTTTCTTTTTTCTTTTTTGCCTCATTTTTGCTTTGAAATGATTTGTTGTTGTCTTTTTAGAGCTTTTGCACCTTTTTCTGTCTTTCTTATTGATTTTTAATTCTTTTGACATTAATTCTTTTTTATTCGTTTTTTATAGCCTTCTTTGTATTTTTATATTCTGTTATTTTTTGTTATCTTCATTGCATCTCTCTCTCTCTATCACTCTTAATCATATCTCTCTATATATATCTATTTGTATATCTGCCTATCTTTCAGCCTCAATCTATCTATATATCCCTATATATCTCTCTATCTGTCTGTCTGTATCTCTTTACTTATCTACCTATATATCTGTCTATCTATCAATCTATCCACACACACACACACACACGCATATATAATATAATATATATATATATATATATATATATATATATATATATATATATATATATATATATATATATATTGTGTGTGTTGTGTGTGTGTGTGTGTGTGTGTGTGTGTGTGTGTGTGTCTGTGTGAGTGTGTGTGTGTGTGTGTGTGTGTGTGTGTGTGTGTGTGTGTGTGTGTGTGTGTGTGTGTGTGTGTGTATTTCTATCTATCTGCCTATATCGGCGGGGGTGGCAGAGGTGGCATCCACCCGGAGTAACTGCCCGAGACTGAATCTCAGGCGGGAAGTCAGGATGGGGGCTTGTTCTTTGCGTCAGGATGATCGGTTGCCTCTGGTGTCGAGGGAACTGGGGAGGCTGAGAGTTGAGGTAGCTGCTCTCTTAGAGGTGAGGAGACCTGGCAGCGGCATGACCAGTGTAGCTGGTTACACCTATTACTGGTCGTGCCGCAGCGACGGCCATCACCTCCAGGGAGTAGCCATGGCCATCTCCAGCAGACTCCAGCCCTCGATAGTAGAGGTTACTCCTGTTGATGAGCGTATAATGGTATTGAGATTGAAGCTATCTTTTGGCTTCGTCTCTTATTGCTGTGTACGCTCCTACCGATGTTTGTAAACTTGACGTGAAAGATGTTCTACGCCAAACTTGCATCTGTGGCAGACAGATATCCCCGGCGAGATATTCGCATTGTTCTGGGTGACTTCAATGCGGTATCTGGTTGTGATCGAGCTGGCTATGAGATGTCTGTCGGTCCCCATGGTTCAGGAGCTGATGCCAGTAGTGAGAATAGCCTCCTTTTCCGAAACTTTGCTAGGTCCCAGAAATTGAGGATTTCTGGCTTCTGATACCAGCACCCGGAGCCACATCGTCGGACATGGTACAGTGATGCGGGTAATGCAGCCAAGGAGATCGACCACATACTCGTAAGCACTCGTTGGAGGATCCTCCAGAATTGCAGGGTGTACAGGAGTGCTGAGTTCTGTGGTACCGACCATAGATTGGTTGTGGCTACCCTCCGGGTCCACTTCAAAACTCCCCAGAGGTCAAATGATCACCCTAGGGTGTTTCATTTGGACAGGCTGAGGGAGGGGTAGTGTGCCCGCGGGTTTGCTGAGACAATCTCTGGTCGTTTCACAATGCTCGACAGACTGAGGAACCCTGTTCTCCTGTGGAATACCTTTAAGCGTGAAACGATACGATTGGTGTACGCCCAAGAGCAATACAGAATTTCGTCTCGCAGGAGACACTGGAAGCCACAGATGCTTGTCATGCGGCTCGTCTGACAGGGGATCGGGATTTGCACCGTTCTCATGTCCGCAGAACTCGGTCTCTGTTAAGAAGGGACAAGGAACAGTTTATTAGGAGTCTTGCAGAGGAGGTAGAAGGCCATTTCTTAGTAAATGACCTTCGTCCTGTATACCAAGCCCTGAGAAAGCTGAACTCCAAGCCCTCTTCACAGGTGACAGCAGTTCGCTTAGTAAGTGGTCAGACCGTTTCAGATCCTGTTACGGTGCGGGAACACTGGGCTGAGTATTTTGAGCAGTTGTACCAGGTTGACCCACCAACAGTTAACTTAGATGCGGGGAGTGCCGAGATCCCGTTGCCGGACCTACCCATCAGTGAGGATCCTCCCTTCCTAAATGAAGTTAAGGGGGTGATTTCCAAGCTGAAGAGTAGTAGAGCAGCAGGTATCTGTGGCATACCAGCTGAACTGTTAAAGGCTGGTGGTGAACCTATGGTGCGGGGGTTGCATGCTGTCCTGGCTGCCATCTGCCATCCTCCTGACCTGTTGAGGGGTGTGGTCATCCCTAACTGGAAAGGGAAGGGGGACCGTTGGGACTGTAGCAATCACCGTGGCATTACACTGCTCAGTATACCAGGCAAGATTCTCGCCCACATCCTTCTGAGACGTATCAGAGACCATCTACTGAGGCATCAGAGACTAGAGTAATTCGGATTCACTCCTGGTAAGTCCACAAAAGACCGTATCCTTGCGCTTCGAGTCACTGTAGAGCGCCGACGTGAGTTCGGGCGTGGGCTGCTTGCAACTTACATCGACCTCAAGAAGGCATTTGACACGGTGCATCAGGAATCACTCTGGTAGATCCTGAGACTGAGAGAAATTCCAACAAGGATTATTGGACTTATGCCTGTATACTGGTACTGAAAGTGCTGTAAAGTGTGGTGGGGGCCTGTCGAGCTTCTTTCCTGTCAGTTCAGGAGTGAGGCAAGGCTGTGTCCTTGCGTCAACTCTTTTCAACACTTGCATGGACTGGATATTGGGCAGAGCTACTGTTCAAAGTCATTGTGGAGCAACACTGGGCAATATCAAGGTTTTACCGACCTTGACTTTTGCTGATGTGTTGCTATTCTGTCTGAGTCTTTGGAAACCTTAGTGGTGGCTCTGGATGCATTTCGCAATGAAGCGAAACCTTTGGGTCTAGAGGTCTCCTGGACCAAGACCAAGGTCCAGGACTTTGGGGACTTGCTAGAAGAAAACCTGTTCAGTCGGTATTTGCTTGCGGCGAGGGACAATGAAGTTCACTGAGAGCTTTTACATACCCTTGGGTAGTGTAGTTCATACTCTGGGCTGTCAGACAAG
>NW_020869879.1:388035-393035 GCF_003789085.1 Penaeus vannamei
TATATATATATATATATATATATACACTGTAGGTATACTAGCGCATCCTCGTACCAACAGAGCTCTCTCCGAAGCCGAGAGAATATTCTAAATTCAAATACTGCAGTGTAAATATCACGCCCCGCCGAGAAGACACGCATCTGCTATACCAGAGGGATTCTGGTACGGGCGTGAGGGCGTGAGGGCGCGAGGAGCGGGCGGGCGGCGCTGCAAAGGCTTCTTCTGAAGGCGAAGCTGCAGACGCCCTGAGTGGAAAGCCTTGTGAAGTTTCCTTATATAAACACTTTGCCACAAACATGTATTCATCTATTTATTTTTCATTTGCGATATGGAATGGCGGGGGGGGGGGTGCTCCTTGGATCTTTGCAGGGTCGTAAATAAATGGTAACAATGGTATATATTTTATATATGGATATATATCAACATATATATCTATATATATATTATATATATATATATGATATGGTATAGTAGGATGTCACGGAGTAAAGGAAGACTACCTTATTGTGTGGGTGTGTATTTGTAGGTGGTTAGGGTGTGGTGAGCATAGAGCGTTGGTTCAGGTTATGTACGCATCATGTCGTAGCGTCATTGTTGTGGCTTGGTGTGGGTGCTGTTCTGGTGATGTTGTTGTTGTGTTGGTGTGTGTATGAATAAATAATTAAATATCAATATATATATCTGAGTTACATCTTATATTAATATCTACTATATAATATAATATGAATATAGTTATATATATTTACGCTATGTATATATTTAATATACGTTAATATTATTTTGTATGTATGGTAAATATGTAATTATATAAATTATATAATATATTATATAAATAGAATATTTATATACAAGTAATAAATAATGTATATATACTAGTATACCATAATAAATACAGATAGCTCTGTATATAGTATATTATAGAGGTGAGATATGAGTGGTAATAGTCGTAGGTTATATCACGGTAGTATGGATAGTCCATGAATATATATTAGTATGATGCTTAGATGTCAGTTATATAATAACTAGTGAGCTATATATATATATTATATATATATATCGGTATAATATATTACATATACAGGACATATAGATTATTCACACAATTGCCACACGCACACACACACACAAACTACGACCACAACACACATCGACACACACCATTTCACACGAAGCATGATGACACAATGTGCATGATGTGTCGCTGGGGAGGAACGTCACACACACAACGCTGACGTGGGGAGTATCTGAGTGAGACACACTACACACAAACACACAACCCGAAGGCAGTATGGTACATCCATATACTTATACATAATATATTATAATATATATATTATATATAATATATATTATATATGTATAGTATTTTAGTATGTTATGTATGTATGCATGTATATATATCTATATCTATCCATCTTCTATCTATCTATATCTATTATCTATAATCTATATATATTATGTATAATATATATAATATATATATATTATTATATATCTATATATATATATATATATATATCATCTATCTTCCTATAAGTATATGTGTATACATATTCATATATGTGTGTGGTGTGTACGTTTATCGAAAGATGAATGCCAATTTCAGAAAATATAAAAATGTACGAGGAGACCAAAAGATAATCGCAGTGATAATAACACGAATAATCATAAAAGAGACGAAAATCTCGTACCAAGTGACGGCCGGACAGCGAAGGCCGATGACACATGTGATAACATCCGGAAGCGACGAGGATCGAGTCACAATCCGCCGCACGGAGGCAATTGAGAGGAGTTAATTAGCGAGGGAAGAGGAGCGAGAGAGAGAGAGATACTGATAGATTAGGATCTGTTGTGACAGTGTTTTAATCAGCACATTTTCCAGTCGAATTGTGCCGGGGAGGACCTCTCGCCCGGGTGGCTTGTTTGTGTGTGTTTTTTCTGTATTCTCTCTCTGTTTTTTTGTGTGTGTGTTTGTTTGTGTGTGAGGAAGTGTGTGTTGAGTGTATGTGTGTGTGTGTTTGTTGTGTGTGATGAAGTGGTGTGTATGTGTGTGTGTGCTGCCGCGTGGTTGTTGTGTGCGTATGTGTATCTATATTGAGTGGTGTGCAATTAAACAAAGCTTTCGGTATAATCCCCTTTATGCTGCAATAAATTCCTCTTACTCACTCTCTAACATTCCCTTTTCGTTATACTTTATTTCACAATACGCAAGGAAGTACAAGATACCCGCCGCCATCGCAGGCCCTGGAGGCGACGCAATTTTACGATGACCCGCCGCGTTATCGTAGCTTTGTATCTCATCCACAGGATAACCCTTGCGCGGAGGGCCCCACGGAGCAGGCTGCCCTGTTCTGCTCCTGCGTGAGCATACGAGCAATCAATTTCTCTCTTTGACTAGATCATCACGGAATCTTCCATGGTCGGGGGCTTTTCGCATTGGGATATTATGGGACAAAGCCCGTTCAGGTCGAATGTCCTCTGACCAGTGCTTTTGCAGGTTTCCCCAGGACAAGACTATTTAAGGAAATTTGAATCTGCCTTTGCATAAGGGAGCGCTCGCAAGCAGTGCAAAGAGTGAATAACGTTATCATTCGCGGTACGAGGTTATCACTCAGGCTTAGAGTGGATAGGGCAGTCGGAAGGTCGTTACGACGTCAAGTCTTTAGGCTAGAGGTTCGTACTGACGGGTGCGTGGTCGAGAGGCGTATCAGTGATATGCAGTCGTATGTTCTTGTATCGATATAGCCGCCAGCTACAATTATTAGAGTTATGTGTGTCATATATGATAGAGTAATTGAGTATTAAGTATTACCATCTTAGATAATCAAGAGTTACTGACTCATCAGTCACGGTAATAAGGAACAGTGAGATAAGTCTAAGATAATAATATAACATATATATATATACTCAATATGATGAGTGGGTATTTTGGAGGATATTATATGATTAATATTATAATATAATATAGCTATGCTTTGTTACTATGTATTTTATATATAGTATAGCTATATGTATATTATATACTGAAATAGTATAAAACAAAATTATATATATGACGATAGAGAAGTTCAATGAGGGTGATGGTATATCTATGCGCACGATGATCTTCATATTATACTACTATAATATATATTAAGTACGTAGAGAATCTAGTATCAGTATTGATATCGCTAACGCTATTACCGTGACACACTATACTATAGGTAAGCTATACTTCTATTATACTATATTACATATATATATATATACTATTTCCTATATATACCATATATATTATATATACATCATATACTACTATATATTACCTATAATACCTACGTATATAACTATATATACATTTATATATTTACTATATATATTATACTTAATAATTATATATATTATATATTATATACATATATATATATATCTAAATATATTAATAATATACTACTATATACTATATACATATATTTATATTATTATTATATATATTTAATACATGATATATATATATCTATACATAAAATATGATGGCTAATATACTATTATATATTATATACTATCTATAGGACTATCACGATATATATATAATTTATAATACTATATATACCTATTATGTATGTATATTATATATACTATACGTCATATATAATATGGGGATCATAGGACGAGTATCTACACGCTGTACGACCATCTCATCGCACACAGCACACAACGACTACTCGACACACAAATAATTAATCAGCCGACCGAAACATAGAAGTACACTGCACAGCACCAAGCGTGCTCCCACACACACAGATCGATGTGACGGTGACTGTAACATGACACAGCAGCATCGCCACGGCTATCCTATCAGGCATGACCATCACACACAACACACACAACACATCACACACAGCACACACACCTAGTGCACCATATATCTGATCACCTATATATATATAGTACGGGTATATAGTGCCGACATACCTGAATGGAGCAGTATTGATATCATTGGCGTATGTATATTAGTGGACATGAATTAGGTACACAGATATGAGAAGATAATAGGTGGGCTGGTATACTCCTATAGATCGTATATAGGCGCTATCGTAGCATCACTATCACATGGCACGACACTCAGCTACATCCCACACACACACACACGATGCACACATCGACACTCACACACACACACACTCACACACACGAGCTGGTTATTATGTAGTATTAGTGATACAGTAACATAATAGTAGTATATATTATACTTATATAATTTATATAAGTAGCAAGGTATTATACTATCACTATATTTACATATATATATAAGTCATTGTTATAGTAACAGAATATATTAGGTTAATTCATATATAATACATATATTATATATATATTGCTATATAGTAGTACTACTATAGTATTATTAATTTCTATTATAATATACTAATAAATTATAATAGTAAGTATATGATGATATTATTATATACGTAGTAGTAGTGTTGGTGGGGTGCGTGGTGAGTGATTGTTGGGTGCTGGTGGTGTGTGTAGTGTGTGTGATGTGTTGTGTGTTGCTGGTACGGTGCGTGGGTAGTGTAGCGTGTAGGTGTCGCGAGTGTGTGTGTGGTTGTGTTGGTGTGTGCGTATAATGTATAAATACTAAATGCAACACAACATATATAATATACACTACGTATATATTATATATATCACTACTCTATTATGTTATATACTAATATATATAGATTACCTAGCTCAGTAAATTACTGATATATATAATATATGTATACATATACCAGATGTATATTCTATATATATAAGCTAATTTAACTTATAGTATTTCGTATATATACATATATATTATCATATATAACATGTATTATATATAATGTATAATTATATGTGTGTATATATATGATGTATAGTAATTCAAAATTAATATGTATATAAATTGTGTGCTGCTCGGTGGTTGACCTCGCTCATGGTAGTATATACTTAAGAAACAGGACCTATATATTTATATAGTTGTACGCGTATAC
>NW_020869879.1:400535-403035 GCF_003789085.1 Penaeus vannamei
GTCTCGTCTCTGCTCCCGAAATTTATTGTTGTATGGAATAATGTGACGTATTATGAGAGCGAAACCGGAGCAGCGGTAAAACGAAGAGAGTGGAGTAGGGGGCTGAGATGTGATTTGGAGTAATTGGATACCAAGGGCGAAATCGTGTCACCTGACGTGTATGGGGTTATGACCAAGGGCGTGAGCGCGAAGTCGGGTGCCTCGTCTAAGAGACAGGCACGTTTGATTCTGGTGTTGGGTTTCTTGTTTTGGCCGGATATTGGAGGTTGTAATGCTTGATAGGTGAACTGAGATGATTGTGAATGTTTATGTTTTGCATTGTGAAAATGCGGACGGCGTCCTGCTCTCGCCCCAAACACAATGAAGGAAAAGTTGAAAATGAGGTGACGCCACATCCTTGTTGTTAGGAAATATTTATTCATTTATTTTTTCTCTCTGGCCTTTGGATACAGTATTGTAATTCATCGGAGATGGTTCAAGCGGTATCAAGGAGTAGATTGAGAGTGAAATTATCTCTTAAAATAAAGTGTAAGAGGAAAATCATGAACATCAAAAGGAGGGGATCGATTACCTTATGTACATGAAAATAACAAATAACCCTGGTAGAATGGGGGTGTGTCTCAATCCAGTCTCAAATTTGTTTTTATTTTGTTCATCATAATGATTATTGATTTATTATAAGTAAAAGGAGAGAGAATGTAGAGTTAACCTTAGATATGATTTAATATAGCAGCATTCCTCATTTTCATTCTCATGATGTTTATCATGAGTATGTTGCTAATATTTACATTATGCCACATGTTTATAGAACAAGTAGTTAATGGTTAAAAATGTTTTTATGCCCACTGTAGATTTGGCACACACTCAACATAGAAATTAATTCAATCCACCCCACAAGCTTTAGGACCGTTAAGTCATGCTACCCCAATTAAAATTCAGTTATACCATATTTTCTTGTTGAATATTATTAGTAATTTGTATAAGAAAAATTCTCCATGACATATATATACATACACACACACACACAGACACACACACACACACACACACACACACACATATACATATATACACCAAACCAACACACACAGATATATATATATATATATATATATATATACATATATTATATATATATATTATTATGTATAATGTGTATACATACATATATATAAACTAGGTTGGGAAATACGCAAATGCTTGCAGTTATGCTGATCTTAAGTTGTGTTTTGCGGATACTTGAATTCCTACACAACTAACACAACAAAACAAAGTGTTCATACACACACATCATGTCGAGATCGACACTGACTCGACATGTGATAAAAATGTATTGTAAATCTGTAGACCAGAGAGAGCAAGGCAACCCCACCGACACTGTTTATTTACATATCTTTATTTTTAGTGTCAAAACTAGTAGAATAAGTTATACTAATTTATATGAAATAGTATAAAAAGATAGATTGCTTGATACATATGATATGACGAAGTCATAGAATTGAGCAGAATTTGCCACAACAAGTCCTGCTTCTGAGCGATTTCGACCCACCTCCCATTCAAGTCAGTAGCAATGCTGGGTATTCAGATTTCTTTTACCTGGAAGTGAAAGTTATCCACTATCATTACTTTTGTTAAAATGAATATGGGCATACTAACGGCAGTACTTAAAAAAAAAAAAAAAAAAAAAAAAATATATATATATATATATATATATATATATATATATATATATATATATATATATATATATATATACGCAATAGATGTTCCACAGGGGAATTCTTATTACAAATAGGAGGACCAAGGCAGCAGGAAACCACTACATGTGCATATTCATTTATTTAGCTTTCGGACATGAACAGCTGTTTTCATCAACAGAATCTGCATATACAAGTAAGTTTGTAAAACTGTGTACAATAGCATTGAATATATGATTATACTGAATAAAACGGAAATGAAAATGTAATAGAACGTAAATCAAAAGTTTGCTTGTGTATTTGTTATGCCAGGAAATTATCTTATCACTGGAACACCCACGGCATAAACAAATAAAAGTACAATTATAATCTTAATAAGTATTCACATTAATTTATCTTACTCTTATTATTGAATCTAATAAAGGCAGTCATGTTTAATAAAACTTTCAACTTCGCTCAAATAAATAGTTATTAATCTCGTTAACAAGCAGAGGAGTGTAGGGTAGAAATCATAGCAAGGCATAACGGAACAATACAATGTATGTAACAAGATTTTTAGCAAGGTGAAATGTAGTATAACATCATAAAACGAGTATTGAACAAGAATCACAAAAAAAAAAAAACTAAAAAGATTCTACAATTACAAGAACAGCACCGTCAGAGAGGCACGTCCCGCACACCACAGCTCCTTGTCCTCCACCAGCCTACGCACTCACTGGCGCATACACGCACACCAGCGTTGACAGTGGCTGCAAGTACAAACAATCATCAGCAATACAGCGGCGTTTTTATAGGACAGCAAT
>NW_020869879.1:415535-420535 GCF_003789085.1 Penaeus vannamei
CTAATGTTTGCCCTATTTGCAGTTGGGAATGCCGGAAAAACACTCCACGTCGGCGGAAAATGAAGGTTAGGCGCCGCTACAATTTCAAGAATCTTTGCATAGTTTAGCATTAACTCAATTATGAGGCATCCGAGGCGGCGGCATATCCTTTTCTCTCCTTTACTAGCCGCGCACGAATTTAGGTTCAGGTTTTTCTCCAACAAAGAGACACTCACTTCGCGACATATTCACGTCATCAGTAGTAGCTATGAGGTCTTCGAATATTCACTTATGACCATTGGTGGAAAAAATTTATCAGTTGTATTATTCTGGATTCAGTTTTTAACATCGAGTAGCATCTCCTCACACTCGATAAGTAGGTCAGTATTGGTTACTATAGCTTATTTGCTATTTCTGTTTCTGGATACGAACGCTCCTTGGGGCGAGTTTTGTTATTATTTAGCAAATTTAACGCCCATTATCATCATCTACAAGCTTTGTGAGCAATGTTATTAATTCAATCATTGTGAACAGATACTGTTATTCGAACTAGAGTCCACGTTATAACTTTCATCACACATTAATTAGCAGATTAATTAGGCAGGTATGCAATAGACTAGGGTCTCCGTCAACACCTTACTATGGATGGAGACAAATTAAAATAGGTTGTGTCGAATAAGTGTCTACCTTTAATATTGCTAATTGAAGAAGCTATAATAGGTATTGGAGGACTGGAAGATTGAGGGTATAGGCGTTGATATGCACACTGTGCAGGGATGCAATATGGCTAGGGAAAAGCAAGGGCATTAACAACGTGAAGAAGGTCTATGGACTACGGGAATGTTAGGACAGGAAAGACTGGCGAGATCCGGAATAGCTACACATGTCTAGGATGTGATAGGAGAAAATGAATGACATGCGTATTATTTTGTAAAATTTATTTATGAGGTTTAAGATGAGATAGAGGGGAGGATAAAGATGGAATAGATTATGGGTACATATATGATGTATACGTGAATATATATGTCATCGTATTGATGACATATAAACAAAATTTTAGGGCGATAGTGATATTTATATTTTTCCTTTAAAGAATCTATTAAGATATCTTGTTAGGGATTATTGATTATTGTTAGTGTATATGTGTTTGGGTTTGTGATTGTGTAGTACGAATTACTTATATCGGTTTGTGTGCTTTGAAATGTGTGTGAGTGTGTTAGTGTGTGTGGTGTGGTGTTGTTTGGTGTGTGTGTGTGGGGGTGTGTTGTGTGGTTGTTGTGTGTGTGTGTGTAGTGGGTGTGTCGTCGATGGTGAGAGATATAGCGCTGTGTGTCTGTGTGTCTGCTGTGTGGTGTGTGGGATTGTTGTTGTTTGTTAGGTGTGACATAATACATATTTATTATGTATATGGTATCACACACCACTCACACACACCCACACAACTACAGCACGACACACACACACGCACATATATATAACTATATATATATAGTAGAACACTATAAGTATGGGATTATATTATATGGATAATTGTTGTGTGTGTGGAGTTGTGTCGTGTGGTGTCGTTTGTGTGTGATGTGTGTGTTGGGTGTGATGTGTGTGTGTGGTGTGTAGATTGAGTAAATGTGTTTGTGTGGGGTGTTGTAGTGTTAAAAATGGAGTGTGTGTTTGATAGTGTCTTGTGTGTGTGGGGTGTTAGACATGATTGTGTGTGTGTAGTAACAAGTATGATATATTATATAATAATAATATTATATAAGTAACTAAATATTTAGGTGAGTAATATTATGAATTATAAATATATTCTACAAGGAGATGAGAGAGAGAGATGAGTAGATAGATTGTAAAGAAGAACGAAGAAAATGGGAGGACAGAGCAAGGAGATAGAGTAAGATAATATAAAGTAACAATATCTTTGGATAATGATAAGACATGAAAGAAGAGGAGCAGAAGTGAAGAGCGTAAATGAGTTGGATGAAAAGAAGAAGAATCATAATATATAGAAGCGAGTAATAATGAAATAAGTGCCATTAAAAGAACAATACAAAGGTAAGAAGAATGATGGAGAATAATCAAAACAGGGAGGAGCAGAGGAGAAGAGAGAAGAGTTAGAGAAGAGCGAGAGAGAGACGAGAGAGAGAGATGAGTAGAGAGAGAGAGAGAGAGAGAGAGTAGAGAGAGAAAGAAAGAGAAGAGAGAGAGAGAGGAGAGAGAGAGAGAGAGAGGAGAAGAGAGGAGAAGAAGATGGAGTTATTAAGAGCAGAGAGAGAGAGATGAAGAGAGATGGAAATGTAATGAGAAAAGGAAAAGAGGACCCGGAAAGACAAAAACAAGAGAAGCAGGGACTTTAATTTCTGTAATAAGAGAGAGAGAGCAGGATAGGGCAAACGATTAAAGAATTAAAGGTCGAAAAGACGTAGCGATGAGCACCACTGAATGGTCTACCCTTGAGGGTATAATGGGACGCAACAAGCAACAATATCGGATGCGCGCGGAGAGACAGATAATAAGTAAGCAGGACAGCTTGTAACGAGAGAAGAATGAAAGAAAGATGAACGAGGATTGGGAGCCAGAGAGAGGTTAGAAGACACACAAAAAACTGAGAGAGAGACGCTAAATTGGGTTGTAGACGGTAGGGAGGAGAGGGAGACGGAGAGTCGGTACGACAGAGAGAGAGACGTACAAAGCGGAAAAAAGAGAGAAGAGAGACGTAGCAGAGAGAAGAGAAAAAGAG
The DNA here is from genome assembly GCF_003789085.1 of Penaeus vannamei. Classification (NCBI taxonomy): domain Eukaryota; kingdom Metazoa; phylum Arthropoda; class Malacostraca; order Decapoda; family Penaeidae; genus Penaeus; species Penaeus vannamei. The sequence continues at coordinate 418,249 of NW_020869879.1, forward strand.
GAGAAGGGAGACAGGATAAAATACATCTCAACTACATCACTCACAACACCTACACATACCTCAAGGTTACGTAAAGGGTCGATAAAATTATAATTAGGCTACAAAAAAAGAAGGAAGAAATAAAAATATAATTTGCAGAGAGAGAGGACATAAGCATATCGTATATACGGTGTATTCGTAGAAGTATAAGGGAAAGTATTTAAAAGTAGATGTATCAGGTATATCATTATCTAGGTACATATACCGATGCAGACACAGTGGCAACCACAAAAAAAAAAAAAAAAAAAAAATAAAAAAAAGCAAAGTTAAATATTTTGGAGAAAGAGAGGGAGATGAGACCGGACACAAGGGAGAAGAGTGTGGGAGGAGTTGTGGAGGGAGGTGAGCTCGGATGGCGCAAGCTTGTTGGGGTCTAGTAATTGTCCCCTTCGTTCAACCTGAGGGAGGCATGGAGAAAAGGTGGAGAAAGATTAGACATGGGTTGATGGAAGGAGGACATGTGTTTTTGTGTCGGGGTTGCTGTTGGTCTTATTAGGATATATGGTATAGAGAAGAGTAGTGGATATTAGAATCGTGTAGTATAATGATATATATTAGTATGATAGTAAAGATATAATAGAGTATATGATAATATATATATTTATATATGTTATATATATATAATATAATAGATAAAGTATAAGGGGAGTATATAGTTAATATATATGGTTAAAATGTATATAATAATTACTAGGGTAAATAGATATAGGGAGATAGATAGGAGGAGTAAGTAACACATGGCATGGCATGGATATCATCATGATTGCATCGGCAGCATATCACATATTTGTGCGCGCGGTGTGGTGTGGTGTGTTTAAATGTATATATATAGTATATAATAGTAATATATAATATTATATAATAAAGTATACTATATATATGTAGTGTGTGTGTGTGTGTGTGGTGTGGTGTGTGGTGTGTGTGGTTTGTGGGTGTGTGTATGTACAGTATGGAATATAACTAATAACATATATAATTATCAAGAGAGCGGTAATGAAGAGAGTAGATGAAGAGAGAGAGAGAGATGAGAGTAGTGAAGATAGAGAAGAGATAAGAGAGAGAGAGTAGTTATATAGTATAATACATATCAATAGCAGTAAGCATATAAGATGTACGAAGAGAGATATAGGAGAGATGATAACAGAGAGAATGATATAAGAGATGAGAAGATGAGCAGGGAGGATAGAGAGAAGTAACGAAATGTGAGTGGTATAGATATGAGGAGAAGATGTAGGAGGTGAGAGAGGAGAGAGAGAAGACTGAGAGATGAGAGAGAGGAGAGGAGAGAGAAGAGCGCATGATGAGAGGAGAGAGAGAGAGAGAGAGAACTAAGAGGAAGAGAGGCGGGAGTGTAGACGAGTAGGAGAGGAGGTAGAAGTGGGAGGTAAGAGAGAGGAAGTAGAGAGGAAGATAAAGAGGAAGAGAGAGAAGGGAAGGAGAGCGAGGAGAGATGAGGAGAGAGTGGAGAGAGCGGAGGGGCGATAATATGGGAGGGAGTGTGCAGGGAAGGCGTAGAAGGGAGGGCCGAGGGAGGGATGGGGAAGGCGATGGGAGGTGGAGGGATTAGGAGACAGAGCAGAGAGAGAGAGGAGCAGAGAGGGAGGATATAGAGACGAGAAAAAACCAGAAGGGGAGAGAGGAGATGAAAGGAGGGACGCAGAGAAGAGGGAGAGAGAACAGAGAGGAAGAGAGAGAGAGAGAGACGAGAGGAGAGAGAGAGGAGAGAGAGACTGATGCAGAGGAGAGAGAGGAGAGAGAGAGAGAGAGAGAGAGGACGAGAGAGAGAGAGAGAGGAGAGAGGACGGGAGGAGGGTGGGAGGGTGGAAGGTAGAGAGAGAGAGAGGGAAAAGAGGGGAAGAAGAGAGAGAGGAAGAGAAGAAGAGAGAGGGGACAGGGCGGGGAGAGGGAGAGGAGAGACAGAACAGAGAGAGAGAGAGAGAGAGAGGAAGAGAGAGAGAGAGAGAGAGAGAGAGAGAGAGAGAGAGAGAGAGAGAGACAGACAGACAGACAGACAGACAGACAGACAGACAGACAGACAGACAGACAGACAGACAGAGAGATAGATAAATAGATATAGAGATAATAAATCAGAGCATAAAGTGGATGCAGGCGCCACCGACCTGAGGCCCGAGCGCAGCCTACCTGAGAAGGGTCGTGAGAGTCGAGAGCCGAACCACGCAGCACTGCCGGAGAGGAGCGAGGATGGACAGCTCGTCGTGAAACGCCCGCCCGAAACCGCGCCCATGGT
>NW_020869879.1:428035-450535 GCF_003789085.1 Penaeus vannamei
GGTTTGGGTGGGCACTCGTTTTTTTTTATTTATTTATTTATTTTTTTATTTTATTTTTTATTTTTTTTTGATAAGATGTGGTGACATAACTATATATTTTTTCTATGGGAACTTGGCACTATATTTGCTATAGGGTACTCTTGTTTATTATTTGTTTGTTTGTTTGTTTGTTAATTGTTATTGTGGTGAGATTATGTTTGATTCTATTTATTGTTTTCCGGTAGAAGATTGACTCGGTAGGTGCTTACTATTCTTCTATTACTTACATCGTTATGCGCCTGAGCGAATTCCCTTCAGTGCGGAGAAATACTTGCTTCTTTGGTTCATATCACTTAGAGGTGTATTTACACAACATTAGATTTAGTATACCTATTTATATCCCACTCAGGAAATGCGGTTTGCAGATTGCGTCAAGTTCCAGAAGTCTTCCTTGAAGGATAAATTTAACCGCCACGCCCTCGCCCGCCCTTACACGGGTCCTAACGCGTGGGCGGACACTTACGCGCCCACAAGGAGCATCTAGAGTTCTCACGCGAAGAATTCCAAGAACTCCAGAATTATGCTAGGGAAGTGGGATTCCCCTTACGGCATCGGCCATGGATATTGTGAGTCGAATGTGACTTGTGTTGATGTAGCCTCTCGCTCTATCTCTTTATCTCTCTCTTTTTCTTTCTCTCTCTCTCTCTCTCTCTCTCTCTCTCTCTCTCTCTCTCTCTCTCTCTCTCTCTCTCTCTCTCTCTCTCTCTCTCTCTCTCTCTCTCTCTCTTCTAAAACGAACCCGTCCCAATTTCTTTCTTTCATTTTTCGTATGGCACACTTCACCTGTTACTGCTCTTGCTGCTTTTGCTGTCAGCTTTCCTGACCTTTCGCTGACGTGACCTTTCCCGTCCGCCTCTTCACTTTGCCTTGATTACTTGATTGTTCGTTCGACCTGACCTTCGCATTCCATTATCCTCTTTACGTCGCTGTCCTAATTGCTTTCGTTTCTTGTGACCAACACCTGATTCGAAGCCTGGGTCGAATAGTCTCATTTCGCTAACGGCATTTTTAACGATCATTTCAGGCTTAACTTCCTTATCTTAACTCTCTCTAGAATTTTAGAAAAAAGCTAATTGATTCTCTTTTTTTATCTCACGCTAGGATTTTTAAGTGTTAGACTGATTCTCCACTTCTGTTTTTTTTCTTTTTTTTTTTTTTATTCCTCTCTCTCTCCAGGATTTTTTAGAATATTAAACTGATTCTCCATTCGTCTTTCCCGGCTTTCCTTTTCTTTATCTCTCGGTCTTAAAATATTAAACCGATTCTCCATTTCTCATTCCACCCTTTTCTCCTCCCCCCCCCCACTTCCCTTTTCTCTCTCTGGGATTTTTAAAATATTAAACTAATTTTCCATTTTCCCTCCCCCCCTTTCTTCTCTGCCCATGACACGGACTCTCATGACAGCCGACGGTCGAGCTGCTGGACGAGCTGGGTGTCCCTTTTATCAAGGTCGGTTCGGGTGACGTCCACAACCTCCCCCTCCTTCGTCGAGCAGCCGCCACTGGTCGCCCTCTCGTGGTGTCGTCAGGTAAGTCGTTCTTTTAGGAATTTTCTTAAAAAGTCTGAATTCGGTTTTAGTTCTGGAATCTCTTTGGTGGTGGAGGTTAGTGCGGATGCGGATGTAAAGCTAGGAATTAGGTCTGAAATCTCTGCTGAAGGAGGTTGGTGTGAATGTAAAGCTAGGACTTAGGTCTGAAATCTCTTTGGTTTAGATTAGTGTGGATAACAGTCGTGTCGCTGTGTTATATGACGGTGTTGTTTGTAGATCTGATTCAGAGGGTATTCATAGAATTATTTGAGGAGAGAAGTCACTATTGCATTTAGAATCATTTCGGGAAAATTGAACTTAAAGGGTATGGAAAATAGATAGATGTACCATGAATAAGACTCACTCCATGGTAGTACGAAATTTAGACCTGAATTTAAAAAAAGAAAGAAAGAAAGAAAGAAAACGCGTTTTAAGGATAAAGCGAGACTCACTTTGCTTCTTCTTCCTCAGGCATGTCCGACATAGAGTGGGTGTCGCGGGTGTACGAGGAGCTCAGCGCCGCCCAGGACCCACCCACGCCCTTGGTCATTCTGCAGTGCACCTCAGCCTACCCGACGCCCCCAGAACACGTCCACCTGCGCGTCCTCGACACCTACGCCCAGGTGTTCCCTCACGCCCACATCGGATACTCGGGCCATGAGCTGGGGATCCACGTGACTGTGGCGGCCGTGGCTCGAGGGGCGAGGGTGAGTCGGTGAATGTCTCAGGAAAGCGAGTGGATAATCGGGTATTCGGGTTCCTCACGCGGTGTCCATGGCGTTGGGTGATTCATCATAAAACCCGCTTCATATCCAGTCAAAGGAGGAAGTTTGGTTTTGATAAGGATGAGAAGCGATAGTGGCGGGGGAGTTGGGCGAGGGAGCTGTGCTTTGTGTGAGCGATGTGCATGAATTATACAGTATTGGGTGGCTACGGGGGCGAGGCTCCAGAATATGCAGTATGCAATGCGCTGAATCATTATTAGATTTGGTCATACATACGAGACTCAAAATGCAGTTACGTTGATGAAATGTTAGATTTTTAGATTATTGTTATTATTATATCTTTTTTTTTAGATTTAATCATAACTGTTCAAACACTAATAATAATAGACAATAAATAAAATAAGTAAATAAATGATAATAGACAATACGTAAAAATAGGACGATAAGTTAGTACGAAGTCTGTGTGTCTTTCAGTTGCATTTGGCTCTGATCTAAATCAAGTGGTCCTAGAGTGTTTGCTGGAGTCTTCGCGAGTCAGAAAGGTCTTGGTCTTAGTATGATCTGACACGGTGTCAGTGTCTATGTCCTTTATTTAAATCGACGTGAGGACAGTTTTGACAGGTTGGCAATGATCCATTCCAAGATGATAAATTAGGAATCGCCTGGCAGGTTGGTGATGATAATTATTCATAATATTCCGATGGTATTGAAAAATGGTACAGTCAGTCATATCCAACCAGTCGATGACAGCGTTTCCTCGATACGAAAAAGTGAGCAAAGAGTTTATTTATTACTGATGGGCGAGTTATCTATTTCTACAGCGGATATGTTGCTCGAATGAATCAAGGAGACACGTTATATTAGGCAGTGCTTTCTTCCTTTCGAATCGTTTTGCTACGAAAACACAAAAGATAAAGGCGAAGAAGATAAGTAGATTCAAGATAGATAACGCAAGACTAGAACAAATCAAATGCAAAAAGGATAATAAATTTAAAAATATATTATATTGTTATTGTTATGATGATGATGATGATGATTTTATTATTTTTATATTACTGGTGTTAGAAAAATACACGAATAGAAAATAAACTTTCCCATGCCGATAACAGACAGAGAAACCAACCAACATCAACCTAATTTGCATATACTATCCCCTTCCCCCCCGTTATAAACCACCCCATCGACCGACCCTCACGCCCCCCCCCTTCCCGCAGGTGGTGGAGAGGCACATCACACTCAACAAGAGCTGGAAGGGAGCGACCACGCGTGTTCCCTCGAGCCCCACGAACTGAGGGAACTGGTGGAGGCCGTGAGGAGCGTGGAGGCCGCCCTCGGGAGTCCCCTCAAGGCCTTCCAGCCGTCGGAGGAACCCTGTTTCTCTAAGGTGAGTGGGGGAGGAGGGGGGGGGGTGGGAGTGAGGGGAGGGGTCTTTGAGGATAAGAGGGGTCTGGGATGGAGGGGAGGGTATCATAGGGGGAGGGGGATGGGAGGGAGGGGAGGGCATCTTAGGGGGAGTGGAGGGGAAGGGGTCTGGGATGGAGGGGAGGGCATCATAGGGGGAGGGGATAGGAGGGAGGGGGAGGGGGTCTGGAATGGAAAGGGGGACACACTGGGAAGGGAGGGAAGGGGATCTGGGATAGTGGGGAGGGAGGGGATGGAGTCTGGAATGGAAGGGGACACCCTGGGGAAGGGGGAGGGGGTCTTGGATGGTGGGGAAGGCATCTTAGGGGGAGAGGATGGGAGGGAGGGTAGGATATCGTAGGAGGAGAGGGGGATCTAGGAGGGAATGGAGGACATCTTAGGGGGGGGTTGAGTTCGAGGGGAAGAGAGGTCACGTGATGATTTAATGAGGGTGATTGAAGGGTCAGAAGTACGTAGGACTATATAATATATTTTTAATTTAGGATTAAGCGACAGCACTCAGTATGGTTTTACGGCGGTGAGGAGGGAAATATGTTAGTTTCATTAATGGAAATAGTTCGATGGATTTTGCAGACCATGAAACTCTTTGTATTTTTTATACCGAAGAGAAACATAATTCGATGTTGGGTAAATGAAAAGATTTTGCAAACTAAGCAATTTTCTGCACTATTTTTCTTTTTCTTCTTTTGTTTGTCACTTGATTAAATATGTAGAGGGTAATAAGATTATGTGCCATTTACAATATCAGAGGGAAATGTTCTGAAATACTGGGAATCATACTTCAGATGATTACTATAAAATATTTTAAAATCACAACCAAAAAGGATTTATCTGCTGAGAGTTTATTTTTTGGTTTGATTGTAAAGCTTTGAAGAATTCAATTGTTCTTGTTAATAGGTTTATATGATAGGCCTTAGCCCTTAGTCCTAATTACTTTAATACAGATTCACGATAGAAATGACATGATCCGGAATTCTTCAATGAATTCGTCCTGACTTGTTCGTTTGTGATACTTTGACGAGTGTGAAGTTTCCTCTTCCTTGTATAGTATAAATGTAAGACGGCTGAGCGTTAAAGAAAAAAATATATACATATATTTAATTTCTTTGAGAACATTGCGTTTATGTATTTTTCTTTAAATGTAAATATATTCGTACCTTCATTCAGAATCTTAGTGATGAATTCGGCATGATAGGCGTTATGATCCATTCGCTCCGTCAGTCTCATCCCCTTTCGATTTTGACCCTTTGTCACCCTCTCATCGCATATTCTCCCTCTCACCCATTCTCCCTCTTTCCCTCCTGCAGCTCGGGAAGACGGTAGTAGCCGGCCGGAACCTGAAGGCGGGGAGACACTGCAGGAGGAGGACGTCGTGGCGAAGGTGGCCGAGCCGCGCGGCCTCCCGGCGACCCGCATCGACGAGCTGGTGGGCGGGTGCCTCAACCGCGACGTGGAGGCGGACGAGAGCATCCTGGCGGAGGACGTCTTGTGAGGAGAGGAAGGCTGGGTGCGCTTGGAGACAGGGTTCTGTCGGAGTCCAAAGCACTGATGAAAAATAAGAAGATTTCTTATCTTTGGCGTCGGAGAGGTCACTGTGTCGAGACGCAAGACGTGAAGATAAGGGAGTACAGATGCGGTCGTGGGCAGTGAATTCGTCGGCAAAAGTAAGCCTGGCAGCGTCGTCGCGGCCGTGATGTGACTCCTAACCCGTGTCTTCACTGTACTCATGCAATGTAAAATAAGGGAGTCGATGAATGAATCGGCAAAGTATGTTTCAATTGGCCTTTTAAGTGTTAAGTCGGCCCTATGAATTTTCAAGTTTTAAATCATTTAAGCGTCTTTTATACTCATTTACGTCTTATATATGATAATGATTTATGTATTCGTGATCGATATAAAGTATACCACAGGCTGTTTCTTTATGACGGGAATGGTGAGTGTGTAGGTTGGCACACACGTTACGCCGTATGAATGTAAACCCTTAAGATAGTTTTTCTGATCAGTAAGCGTTTCTTAAGTCACTCGAATGAGAAGAATGCAATTTGTGGCAGACAATGAATGCTCCAGTCAATTTATGAGGTATTCTGACGTCACCAGAACCTGGGGGATTTTTACGACAACGACTGTCTCAGGAATTTCCAAGACCTTTTCGGCGTTTTAAACGTTACCCAGTTTTCATATCGCTGTGACGTGCGATGACCAGTGTTCAGTGGTCTCTTTACACCGCAAATACTGTACTGTTACATGATGCTGCTGCAGTGTTTACGGCTCGTCTACGACACAATGGATATAATATGACAGCGACACCACAGCGTCTCCGCCTGAGTGCTGGGCGATGCATTTCGGCAGTGACGCAACATACACCCAGAGTTCAAACGTTTGTGTCTCATTTCGCGGAGGCCATAAGACGTATTTCATAAGCCCGCGACGAACTTATTATTTCCCCAGTGCAGGATGATCTAGCAAGCCTGGTGGTTAACGTACTGTGCCCCTCGAGGCTCACAACAGCGACTTCAATATGCAATCACGAATGTCTTATCTCGTCGGGTACTTTGGCCCATACTGCCCCTGGGACTCCGAGCCCTGGCAGTCACCAACAAGGGGCGGGGAATCTCAATCCCAGGTAGACAATATGCGGACCTTCTTATACTTTGCTCAATTTCGTCGTTGTACAGGTCGTCTCCCATGAGGATGGCATCTTGCAAGCCACGTTCCTCACATGGCGTCTTTTGTTCATGACAGGGCACTGCATTTTCATGGTGTGTTCAGGGTTTGGATCATCTATATGTGTTCATTACGATATTTTGAAGGTATTTGATGTATCCTAAAAGGATGATGTTATTCTCGTATTTTTTCGTGTTATAACAATGGAATGAACTATACATGTGAGGATCTAGGTAAACAGATGTTAATCATATATTAAGATGCATATTATTAAGGAGTGCTTTGAAGCTGTGCACTGTATCATACAACCGTTCACTATATTTCATCATGAAGGTGTATACCATAATTTACTAAGAAAGGTCTGTCGACTTCATTATGTTTATGATATAGAATATTTATCTTACTTGGCCATGTGTTTATTGAAAGTATACAGGGTGTTTTCAAAGAGTTATTTTCTATGTGTTCACTGCATGTTTAGAATAAGAATGTCACATACAAAGCTATTTTGGGATAAAGCTATAAAGGCTAGTATTAAACACTAGGAGAGTACCCAATGGTTGCACACGACAAAACTGTCTTGTTACGCATTAGTTAATCTTATCACTATGCAAATGATGTTAGTGATACTGACTTTGACGACTGAACTGACTAGATTTAGGAGTGCTGAATGACTTCTGAACATAATGAAACACTGACGCAACACTGAACTTTCTAGGTATGGACGGTGTGTTAATACTGACTTCAATGAATCTAGTGTCAATAGAATGATAGTTATGACACTGACATCTACCTTGAATGTTACCTGTCGTTCTGCCTGAAATAATGAAAACACATAAGACGTAGATACTTCATTTTGCTTCACCTGGATTGCTGACTCACCCTCGAGCAATCCACATTTCTGACAATCTTTTACATAAAAACTTCATCATTGTGCAGCTAAATGTAGGTTTAGGTGAACAAAATCTTTAAAAGTATTGAACACTAGTATAATGCACAAAAGCGCACACACGAACACACACATACATACTTTTATACACATGCAAAACCACGGTTGTGCATGAGAGTTCATGTTCTTTTTAAGTGTAATTGAAGTTGTGTAGGTATATATATTGTTTGTGTGCGTGTCTGTGTGCCTGCGTGCGTGTGAAGATGTTTGTGTTTGTGTGTGTGTGTGTATGTGCATGTACGTCTGTGTGTGTCGGTCTGCCTGTCAGTGTGTGTGTCTGCACGCCTGTATGACTGTATGTATGCCTACGTGAACATATTTTTTTCTATATTCTTTATACCTGGCCATTACATGAAATGTAATTAAACCATTAAATTCTTGTGATGCTAATATATTCGTCTTGTCGATCACTTCTCAGGGTTTGTGTTTTGTATCATTTTTCATATTTGCTCATTTAGTCTTTGTAACACGAACTCCCAGGTCGAAAATAAAAATTAACAACCCTTTTCCTGTTTTATCGTTTCCTTGGTGTGGTGCTATCATGGGAATTGTGATAATGGTGAGGAAGATTATTATGATCATGATAATGGGGAATGAAATTGGGATGGCGATGGTGACTGTGATGATGATGATGGTGATAATGATGAGGAGAAGAATGGTGAAGATGGGGATGGTGATGGTAATGATGATGATGATGGTGGTGATGGTAATGATGATAGGAGTGATAATGATAACTAAAATGGTGACTATCATTATTATGATAATGGCAATGATGATAATGATCATAGCTAATTATAATGATGATGGGTGATAATGATAATAATAACAATAGGAATAATGATAATGACGATGAATAACAGCAGAAGTAATGATATTGGTGAAATAATTTTAATGATAATTACAATAGGGGAGATAGCGCTGAATGACATATGTAACAATGACGTTTATTCTAATATGTTCTTGAAAATATACCTGTTGAATAGGCAAATACGGTAAATGGATGAATAAGGTTGTTTTTGATGAATCAGGACAAAGTTATATGGTGAAATGATTCTTTAATCATTTATCAAGGTGAAAAATACTCTTAAGGTTAGTACAGATCTTTGACCAATTTAGTTCTCATTTAGGAAACAAAGATCAATGAAAATAACATCAAATATTGTACTGGTACAACATATACCATTATATTGAAACATATAATGTGCTAAAAATGCCAAATATTCTGACTTCAAAATAATAAAAAGATCATATAACATTTAAGTCTTTAGCAGTGGAACAAAGCATAGGTGTTCACTGCACATAAATTCCATTGTGGAATATCACTCTCATTCACATAATGAACCATTATGCACTCACTGATACCGCTGGAACAACCCCGTCACAGAGGGCCTTAAGAGACAACAAAGGCTACCGTAGATAGTAATGACAGATGTTTATCTCAGATCAGAATATCCAGGTTGATTCAGGCAGTTTTCAAACACCTTTACCTAGAGACACCTATTCTAATGGTTATCACAATAGCAGTTTTATCACAGTTTTTGTTCCCAATACTTTTTGTTTTCCGTTTTCTTTATGCCAACTACCGTCCTCAATGAAGCGAATCCTCGTCGTCTCGAAGGCACTCGACTAGAAGCAAGGAACCCCCAAGCAAGCATGCACAGGGCTATGGTATTCTCTCGCCGAAGCACTAGACAAACGCGGCTTTACCTGGAGGTCTTCTTCACGAGCGGCTGGAGGTGGACCCTTCCGCCCTTCCGCAGGCTCTCGGCCCCAGGAACCACGATGGGCACGGCGGACGGCTCGGGAGGAGGAGGCCCCAGGGAACGGCTGCCCTTGCTGAGGATGTTGCGGGCGGCCTCCCCACGGCGATCTTTTGGGCGCCCTCGGGTGCCGGGCGCGACGGCGGAGTGTCCTCGGACGGCGAGTAAGTGGCGAGGGAACCGCCCACTATCTGCGGGCGCACAAGGGCGGCTGAGTGCTTGGCCTCAGTGGGCGTGTTGGCTCTGGCAGGGTGGACCAAGGGCGGCGAGATGCTCTCAGGGATGAACTCGACTTAAACTACAAAAACCATAAAATAAGGTTTAGAATCATCTTATCTCTAGGTTAGAATCATCTTCCTCGAACATCATCATCTCAAGACACTCCGAACGAACGTTTTTTATAACCTACTAGATTCGCCGCGAAGGACTGCCGCCCATTGTGGCTCTGCGAGAGGTCCGGCGCGGAGGTGACTCGCTGCGGGGGGTTGTTGGGCGTGGACAAGGGCGTGGGCATCATGTCGTCCATGGAATTGAGGCGGCGCAGGCGGGGTCGCAGCGCCCTCGCCCGCTCCGCCATGTACATCGACTCGTCTGGTAAAAAAAGTAAAAGAAAATTACACCAAGCACCGTTTTTTTCTTTGGTAATTTTTTTTCTTTGTGTTTTTAGTCATAAATTGTCTTATCCCATTTGTTAATGGTGATGGCATTTTAAGAGTTGAAAATATTTATATGTTAAAATTTGATTACGGAAACAGGAACCTAATGACGCCAAGAGCCGGGCATTTCGCAGAGGCTTCCCAACAAAACAGACTTAAGAAAACGGTTTTGAAATATGTACAAGATAGACCGTCCCTCACTAAGAAACATCACCGGTTTAGAAAATCTGTACAGAATCAGCAACTCTTGCCGTGGCATCATGAAGAATCCCACACCAGTCGGTGCAGTGGCTAAGAACAACACGCAGTGAAGAATATAGAAAAGAACTATAAACAATGATATGCGGAGTCATTAGATTTTATCATTATATATTTCGCGGTAATAAGAATTTTAAATTTGTGTGATTGTGTGTTGATTTTTTAAGCTTTGTAATTAATCTTTAAAAAATTTCTTGTTATTTAGCTTAATTCCTCAAAAACAGCAAACTATGACGAAAGATCCTTCTCCTTCACGTCATCATTACTACTATCATTACGATTATCATTTTAGATATATTATCATATATATCACAATAATTATTGTTATCATAATCACAATCATAATAGTAGGTAATTCTTATAATGCCTATTATTATAGAAATAGTCAGGATAATTAGTAGTAGTGGTAGTATCATTTTCATTTTTATTATTTTTCTACCACTATGGTTATGATTATCATTATCATCGTTTTATCATTATCATTACTATAATTTTTTATATCATTAATATTATCATCATTATTATCATTATCATAATGATTACCATTATCATAATAACAATAATAATAATAATAATAATAATAATAATAATAATAATAATAATAATAATAATAATATCACTATTAGTAGTACTAAGATTATTATCATTATCGTTATTATAATTGTTGTTATTACTATCATAGTTTTTATTATCATCATTATTGTTATCATTATCGTTATTAGCGTCGTTCTCATTATCATATTATCTATATTATCATAATCATTATAATGGCACACAATAGTTCAAGTAAGATAACACTAACAGCAATAATTACAACAATCATGATAAAAGGAATGACAATCACAGCACTAATAGATTTATAATAATGAAATTTAATTTGATTCATTCACTACATTTATAATCTCATTCCTCAAACTGTAATTTCACCAGAATTTATTCTTAACATGGACTGCGTAAAAAAAAAAAGATGATAATAGTAACAATTTTTAAAATAGAAAAACGGCGTTTCACCTTTTGTCAAATTTAAAAAACTCGCGCCTTTTTTTTTTTTGTAACGACCGTCGGATTTCTGTTATACGAAAAGGCTGCACTCTAACTATGGTCTGACATTTCACAAACTTTACATGTTTTACTACTGTTATTCTGTACTCTTGTTTTGTCTTTCTTCTCTTCTTCTTCTTCTTTTTCCTCTTATTTTTTTCCTTTTCTTCTTTTTATTACTTTCTTCAACGTGTTTTCTTTATTCTTATTTTATTTTTTTTCTTTACTTTTTTTGTCTCAGTCACCCTTGACCTTTGCCCTTTCAGTAGTACTAGGCAAATTTTGGTTTCGAAGAATTCACAAACTTTACCTGTTTTAGTACTGTTATTCTCAACTCTACTTTTCTGTCTTTCTCTGCTTCCTCTTTTCTTTCATCTTCTTTTTACTTTTTAAAAGAAGATATTCTTTTTTCTCTATTCTTCGATTTTTTTTTTCTTCTTCTTTCCTTTTATCGTTTTTAACTTGTTTCTTTTTCTTTCTTTACCTCTTTTTGGCTCGGTTCAATATCTACCTACGTCACCCCTGACCTTTCCCTTTCGAAGAATTCGCAAATTTCGTCCGACATCTTGGTTCTATGAACTTTTTTCATTGATTTACTTATTGATTTATCTATTAACTAATCCGTTTCTTTATCGGTGGATTTGCATATTTATTGATTTCTTTATTTTCTTTATTTGTGAATCTACTTATTATATATTTACTTATTATTAATAATTTTCATTGTGCTGTGTTGTTTTTGCAACTTTCCTTATTGTGTACTTTCTAAATGTTCAAAATAATATCAAGAAACTTATTATCTACTTCTGCTTGTCTGTCTATTAATTCTACATTTCCGTCTATAACAATGAGAAGCAAATATACGTAATATACTATGATGAATACTTGGTGCTCTACTTAACTGTATCGATTTCCATACAAATTATAACTTTTGCGTCAAGATTTATTTTCATGCCAAAGTTACTTCAGGATTGGCTGCTACAATCTCTATTTTTGTTATAAAATGCGCACACACACACACACGCTACACACATATGCACACAGACACACGCCACACACACGCTACACACATATGCACACACACAGACACACGCCACACACACACACAGACGCCATACACACACGCTAGACACATGTGCACACACACAGACACACGCCACACACACACGCTACACACATATGCACATACACAGACACCCGCCACACACACACACACACACATGCACGCACACGTTAAATATATATGCACACATACACACACGCCACATACCTATGCACACATATATACACATACGTCACATACATGTCATACACATCCACACATCCACGCCAAACATTTGCACACAAACACATGCTACATACATAAGCACATACAGACACACACACCACATACATATGCCGACGCACACATACACGCTACATACATATGCACACACAGACACACACGCTACATACATATGCACACACACACACACACACACACACAACACACACACACACACACAACACACACACACACACACACACACACACACACACACACACACACACACACACACACATACACACACACACAACACACACGCCACATGCTTAACCATATCAGCAACAGTAATTATCCCAATAATAATGAGAGTAATAATACTTGATGCTAATAATGATGACGATGATAATGATAATGAAAACAAAACAATGATGATAATGATAATAACAATAATAGTTATTATCATTTATCATTATTTTATTATTACTGTAGCGATGATATTGATAATACTAATCACTATTATAATAATCATACTCATAATAATGATAATAACAATAAAAAGTTAGTAAAATGTTAAAAATGATGATAATTATTATAATAATGAAAATGATGACAACAATAATACCGATAAGAATGCTAATAAATGGTAATATTAACAATAATAGCAATTAAAATATAATAACAACAACAAAAATAGCAACAATTAATCATAATAATAACAGCAATAATGATAATAACACAGCAACAAAAATATGATAGCAATAATGGTAACGATAATAAAGATAATGATAATCATAAATAATATTAATCAAAGCGACAAAAAATATAATAAGAATAAGAAAAGAGTTTAAAAATAATGATAATACTAATTAATTGACAAAAAACACTTCCAATTTACCCATCAAAAAATCGAAAACGAAAGAACACCCAAGTAAGTCCTCACCCAAGTCAAGATTCTGCGTGTAGTTAACGGACAGGTGAAGGCCGGCGGGCGCGGGCATCACGCCGGAGAAGCTGTAGCGTTTCTTGGCGTTTCCCCCGACCTTCGCAACTCCTGAAGGTTCCGAGGAGAGGGGCGTGAGGCGTCGGGGTCGAGCGATGCCGGTGTTTCCTATCTGCGCTGACGGCCTGGAGGACAGAAAGCAGGTTAACGAAGAGGTACAGATGCATGAACTACACTCAGACGCATGGGTATATATTATGTACACACATTCATAAGCGTGTGTATACAAGCCCACAGGTATACGCGTGAGTTCACAAGAACTCACGCGTACATACACAAGTTCATGGTTATACATACCGTTCCCTCATGCATGTAACTTTTAAACTGAATAATTTCTCCCTATTCAAACCTTTTGCCTCTCATCCATGCAAATATTTCAGATTAGCCAGTGGGCAGATTATGGGTGACATGTCCGTTTTATTCCACACTTCCATTAATCATCTGTGATCTTTATAATACTGTGATCATCACTGCTACAGGAACAAATTCCAGCATAGGATGGTACCCTGACTAGAATGTTTAGAAATTTGGCGTACCATACAGTATGCCCTATAAATCCTCAGGTTAGCACCTTTTCTGTACAATTAGTGTTCGTTGTTGCTCCAGGAGGATCAGTAGAGGCATTACAGAATAGTTTTTTTATGGATGAGATAATATACCCTTAGTCTGGATGTTAGCTTCGTAACTTTGGGTTATGTTATTATGTGAGTTCTATATGAAGATGCAGAAAAGTGTATTTGAAAAATATCAATAGCACCCAAGCTCTATCAGTTGAAGCAGAAGACTATTTTTGGATTTGGAGTACAACAGATTACATACTTTTAAGATGTACATAAATACATACATACAATGTAACAAACCTATAATTATTTAGGTGTTCCAAAATCTCCTTGGCTTCGTACCATTAAATCAATTACTTTGTTTTCCGTACTGCGATGAGCTACCATCAAAGAGGCGATTCAAAGGATCACAAATTTACATATCTCAAACTCCAAACATAAGAACATTCATATCTTGATAATTAATATTTTGATACCCACGATAAATGAAAAGCAGGGGACAACAGGAAAACGTCTGATATTCAAGATACAAGTCACAGTAATCACGTCCCCAGCCATTGGATTACAGTTATGGATTTAGAGATAGTGCAGACAAGCGAGATTATGAAAACACACGCACTCAACTCACGTGCAGATACTTACACACATTTTTTTCTTCTTTTTTATTACTTTTAACCTCACAACACTGTAAGAATGGACATGGAAGGAAAAACTGTCCAAGTCGGTTTCTTTTAAGGCCTATAACCTTTCGTTTAGATTTTCATCAAAGGAACCTCGCATGATACAATTTGGTCGTCAGCCTTGATGATTTCAGTCATTTCTTTCAGTCAATGCGTCTTCTCGTATGCTACGCTACTGCCGATTTTTACTCTTCAATTTAGTTTTTATTCTTCTCTAACTCCCCTAACTCGTTCCAACTCGTATACTCATCTGCTACTCGTATGTCTGCCTTGCTATGTAACTTAAAATCTGACCTTTCACACACATATCTGTATGCCTGTGACGAAACAAAACCAGAATAGTTACCCATACATACGCACGCGCATAAAAATAAACTCACAACACTCATCCACACGAGCACGCACATACACAACTCAAAAGCAGTAGATAATTCCAAAAGGACAAGACTAGACACAAGCACGTATGCAAACTTTATAAATGGCATAAAGTAAACACCATCATTATCATCACATTATGCATTATTTATCTTGCTGAATGAATACCCTTGATCCTTTTAACTTGCATCATTATAGAGAAAGGCGGTCAGAGTAAAGGTATCAACATACGTAAAGACTTAAGACTAATTCTTTTGGAATTATCTACTGCTTTCCAATGCTTCTGAGTTGTGTATGTATGTGCTCGTGCGGATGTGTGTGGTTGAGTTTATTTTTGTGCGCGCGCGTGTGTGTGTATGGGTAGCTATTTTTGATTTTGTTTGTTTCGTTGCAGGCAAATTATACGAGTTGGAATGAGTTAGGCGACTTAGAAAAGGATAGAAGCTAAATTAAAAAATCAGCAGTAGCGTAGCACACGAGAAGAGCATTGACTGAAATAAATGAACGAAATTCATCATGGACTGACGACCTTTTTCACTTGTATCATCATAGAAAGGCGGACAGGGTAAAGATATAAACAAACGTACAGACAAGAATTTTTTTTAATCCGCAGTTCCATGTATAGAAAAGGAATACCTTTGCCGTTTGTTCTGTTGCACTGATCTCCCGCCAGACAGAAAAACCGTTAGAGCCAAAATATTCATCTCCCGGCTTAGTTCGCTTGTTCCTCTCCTGACATGCCCCTATTCCCACTTGGATATGGAACTCACTTTGACTGCGAGTGACACGATTCATTCACGAATGATATTACTGATTTTTTTTCTGTCATACTTCAAATGCTTATGTAACTAAATATCTTCAACCAAATACACCCAGCATGTAAGCAATATATATATCTTTTATAACATTAGAAATCAGGCTCTCTTAAACCTAAATTTTTCTCCTACACGAAAAAAATACAACACAAAATGCAAATGGTCTGAATTGGAATCTCTAAATTTTCACAAAAGTAAAACAGAATCCTAGTTTATTGAAAGGCAATGCTTCATATAAAAAACTCTTTCCTAATAAACAACTATATCCCTCTATATTACGACATCTATATGAATATCATCACTACTTGTTCAACTGGATGACAACTAAATGCAATCAAATCTGGTATATGGAGAGTATGAATGTGGATAAAACAATAAATACCGATATTTTTTTCAAAATTGAAAAACACGATACTGGCAACTCATTCGATCAACACATACAAATATACCCATAGATAAGTAGGACCTTAAGGCTCTAATAAGCGGTTACTAAAATGCCCATCTTCCTGTATCGGTGTCTGTCTGTCTCTGTTTCTATCCCTCTATCTCTATCTCTATCTCTATCTCTTCTCTCTCTCTCTTCCTCTCTCTCTCTCTCTTCTCTCTCTCTCTCTCTCCTCTCTTCTCTCTCTCTCTCTCTCTCTCTCTCTCTCTCTGTCTCTGTCTCTGTCTCTGTCTCTGTCTCTGTCTCTATCTCTATCTCTATCTCTATCTCTATCTCTATCTCTGTCTCTGTCTCTGTCTCTGTCTCTCTGTCTCTCTGTCTCTCTGTCTCTCTCTTTCTCTCTCTCTCTCTCTCTCTCTCTCTCTTTCAGCCCGCACTTTCACCTATACCCGTAGAAGTAAATTAATGTAACTAAGGCATTCGAAATGTGACAGTTGCACGATGCAGTGAATCACACACTCATTCTGATCAATAACCACACTAATAAACAAATACAGAAATTCGCACACAGGAACAAACACAGTACACGTCTATCCAAGAGTAAGCATGCTATTAACCTCCTCGCCACGACACCTTCTTTCACATTAAAAGAGAAACAAAGATAGCCTAAAACTCCTCCGAACGGATATCAGTCCCTTATGCCCGCATTAAAACAAGAATAATAAAAGTGACACCCATATGAGATGACGAAATGACATTTGCAATCGCAGCCATGACTAATAACACCAAACTCACTGCATTCTATTTATCTATCTATTCATATGTTGATCTATATATTTATCCTTGTTATCATTACATATTTACAACGGGCTAAGGACACAAATATGATCCCTATTTTCACTCTACCTCGCATTGAATTCTAAATGGCCAGCTAATGTACACGATACTGGTCACACATAGGCCTATATTTCTTACTGCGTTTCCGTCACGTATTGGTAACTAATGGGACGTTACTACATACCTGGCGTTGGAGATGCTCTCAGGGCGGCGGTGCCACTCGTTGCCGAAGACCCTGTGTCGACTCTCCAGGTACAGGGCGGCCAGGGTCAGCAGGTCCAGCTCCGTCGCGTTTCCTCCAGATCCTTCTCCTGCAACCTCTCCCACGTCGTCTGTCGTCCTCCATTCCTCGTGGCTCCTCCTCCTTCGTGATCCTCCCCCTCCTCCTCCTCTCCTCCCCCTTCGTCGGAATTCTTCTTCTTTCCCTTCCTGCGGGGGAGGTATCCAGGGGGTTGTGGACTGTCATGGGAAGCCTCGTGCCAGCGCTGGCGGACCCCGAGGGCTGGGCGCCGGACATCTCCGCTCGGTCCGAAGCGTTCTGGCTTTCCGCCGACTTCACCTTCTGCGGGCTGCGCCGGGCGGTGGTCTGGGGCTGAAGGGCCACGCCGGGGAAGCCGTCCGTCGCCTCGGGCCGAGGGAGGAGGCTCCTGCCGGCTGCGTGGTCGGTGTTTCCAAACCACGTGCGTCGCTGGGAGGCGTCGCCATTCGTGTCCTGGTGTCGATGGCGTGCTGGTGGGCGTGCTCGGCCTCGCGGTGATAGAAGGGAGCAGCGTGAGGAGCATGATATTCTGGTAGCGCTTCAGCTCCCTCATCATGGCGGGGTCGTTGGCGTGACGGCGCTTCGTCAGGTCGGACACGGAGTCCCTACCGCTGGTGCCGTTGGACCCGCTGCCGCCCTCCGCCGCCCGCGACGCGCTCCACCTCGATTCTGGGGGCGCCTCCTCTGCCGTCGCCGCCTGCGGGGGGAACCATCGCTCGCTGGATTTCCATCGAACGAGCTAAACGGACACCCCGCAGCCCATGGCGACCGCGGCCCTCAGCGAAACGAGAGTTTTCTTGGAAATCTCTATCACTTGTAATTTTCCATTTTCCTTTCCAGTGATTTGGCATAAATATCACCTTTTCTGATCCACTACAGTCTCAAAAAAAAAAAAAAAAAAAAAAAATTATTCACAAACCCTTGATTTTCTTCCCCCGCCCTCCACTTCCCTCCACTTCTCCACGTCAAACACCAGCGTGGTTCATCGATTAGTATTGTCAGCGTCGATTTGAACTTGCGTATTGACTAGCCATTTGGACTCATTTCACGTAAACTGCCCCTTCGCCATTTCTCTTTTCTCTGCTTTCACCTGAAATTATAGAAAAAATATGGCACTTTCCACTACAACTAGAATCATGTATTGATGTTGTGGATTGATTCTTTATGGTTATAAATGTGTCATGTGGTGTGTGTTTGAGCGTGTAGCTATATTTTACAGTATGTGCATTATGATGGCGTCCGTAAATTATATGTGTCCATGTGGCGTGAGTGCTTTCGACCGAGAAATATAATTTCCCCGTGAATAAACAGTTTGCTTTCATATCCTTAAAAATTCAGTAGTCTTATTGTTATCACGAAGAAACGTATATATTGTATCTCATACTTTGTTATTGTTTATTTTTCAAAAAGGAGAGAATGATTTTAATATATATATATGTAACGAAATAAACAGCATATCACACTGCTCTTAATATGAACTGTATCGATTTACGTGTCTGTGATATATGAATGCATGCGTGAGTGTATGCTGTATGAATACATGCGTATGAGCGTGTATGTATAATATTGACAAAAATTCGACGGACACAAGAGGAAGGAAAATTTATATTCGTAAACAGCTTGTAAGAGAGGGAAAATGTAAGAATTAAACACGATAAATGTGGATGACGTAAAAAGAGTGAAGGTTTGAAGAGGGAATTGAAAAATAAAAGAGGATGGAAAATGGATAAATAGATCAATAAAGTAAAATGGGTAAGCTTGAGGCGCGGATAAAGGAATGCGTAGAAACTAAGAAGTCAGAAATGTAAAGAATGAGACGCAAAAAACCGATTCAATATTATAAATAGGACGATTATAAAAGACATAAAGTGATAATATTCTATGAATTGGTTTTACCATATTGAAAGCGCTGGAAGGATAACCGAGGATATCAGAGCAAATTAAGGTTAAACATCTAGAATTACAAAATTACCGTAATTACCATAGAGAAATGAGGTTACTCGGCCTCTCTGCCCTTGTAGCATTAGTCATTCCCATTATTTTCTCTCATTTCATCCTTCACCCTTCCTCCGTGACCCCCACCTAGCCAAACCCCGTTACTACGTCACATGTCACTATTACCTGTCATTATCTCATTCACGGTCATCACGCATATATAAAACATGTCGAAAAACTCGTAAAGTATCGTGAAATTAGGAATTACCGGTTAATTACTTGCTAAAGATTCTTGAAGGATAATTTATACTCGAGGGACACTCCTCGCCTTGTATTTTGCTCGGCCGCAAAACTGCGCAATGGTTGCTAGTTGCAATTATTATCCTTGTTATCAATCGAAAAAAGTTATTTCCTTTTGTAAAGTGCTCTTCTTTCATGTCGATCTTTTGTAAAACCTTGTATAACCTCCAGAGTACACAAAAAGAACTTAATTTGCATTCGGCCTCTACAAGAATAGCACGCTGTTCTTGAGGGAAAATGAACATTAAAATGAAAGACAAAATAACCGAAATGGCCGATCACGAGGGTAATCTCCCGGTTGATAGGTCTATCATTAACTGTCTCGCAGCAACCAAGCCCAGAGACAAAATAACGGCCTTTACACACGACACCAAAGCCGGGAGAGGTTTGGCGCGCGAACTCGGCTGTTAAATCTATCCTTATCACTTCAAAGGACTAGGAATGGCCATGTCTCGTGTTATGTAATGTCATTTCACACGTCTATGTCATAATCTTGTTTTTCGTTTTAATATTACATATATTTCGCTAATTGACGCAAAAAATATATGTTTTAGTTTAACGTTACATTGATGGCGCTAATTGGCTAAAAAAAATATGTTATCTAATTTAATGCTAGATCTATGACACTAATTGGCCAAGAAATTGCGTGTTATGTTTCCATAGTGTGGCAAGATTTTTTTTTCGGCAATGCTTGTCACGAAATTCCGGAACTTAGTGCGTGTGCTGTCATGATAACATATTCAGTACATTGAAACTTGTAGTCGATGTGTAGCTCCATTCAATATCATTTTTAAGGTCACGAAGCGGATGTGACTAGTTTATTCTGATTTGATATATATAGACGGATAAATGTGGGAAGCCGATTATGTAGAAGGATATTGCGTTGCCAAGTGGATATAAGTATGGATAATGAGCAAGGATTATAACATGCGCAGAAAACAAGGTTAGTGCGAAGGATAACATGACGAAGGGAATCAGTATTGGTGAATATGTTGAAGAAAGTGAACGGGGTTGGGAAAGGGAAAGAAATAACTGTTGAACACAAGATAACTGAAAGGTATGAATGAAATAGGCGTACTGATAAGAGAGAAGATGAGTAAAAAATATCAGAGAGGACAATCAAATAAGAAAAGAAAAGCAAAAACACTAAACTTCACATTGTCACTGAAACACCACATTCCTTAGCACACCAACCCAGGACAGCTTTGTCTTATTGGCACTCTTTGTCAACAAACCTTTTCACAGCAATAGTTGTCACCACTTTTTTCCACCTTTGAACAACATTACCGGCCAAAAACAATGTCTCGCTCTTCATTCTTCTTCAGTTTTATAATCCGGTTACAAGCACACTTTATACGACCTTTCTTAGGCGAACGCGAGGTCTGTCACGGAGTTTACCACGGGAGTGAGAACGAGAAAGCCAATACAGGTACAGTAGCCCGGGTTACCCAAACAACACAGCACGGTCGGTCGCACCACCACCTCACAGTGTACTATCCCCCCCCCCTGATTATGTCACATCTGCCTCACTTCCTCCTCATTTCCGAAGGCCCTCATTGCACCAGGAGTGAGGGTCGAACTGGAGGGTTTTTCTCTGTTGCCTGAGGAAGGGGAGGAAGAGGTCACGTAAAGCTCGCGCAGAGACTGACGTGATATTGGTCTTGCGTGGACGACTACCGTGCTGGGACTGTGTGTGTGTGTGGCTGTATGTCTGTTTGTCGTGGTGTAGGTGCCGCTGTCGTTTCAAAACCACCTATCACGGTGTTCCATGACCATTTTTAACTTCTTTTTTTGTTGCTGTTGTCCCTTTTCGATCTTTTGTCCCTTTATTGCCTTCATTTTCTCTTTTATGTTCGTTTCCCCTTAGAGTCTGACTATCAGTTGCATTTTACTATGTTGCAACCTCGCACGACCTCTCGCCTTGCAGCCCCTTTCCCTCTCCACCGGTTTGACCCTTTTTCCGCGTTTCCTTATCCTTCTTCCCTGCTTCTTCCCTCCCCCTTTCCCCCTTCCCCTTTTGTTACTGAAATTCCTCCTTCCCTCATACGCTCATAGCCCCTATTGATAGTATGGCCCTACTCGATACCCCATCGTGGCCTCGGTATGACTGCTGGATCGGGCGCACATGCACGTTATCGATGCTCTTCGACGTCGAGGAATTCACGCCTGACCTTTGCTGGCTCCTGAGGGTGACACGGCTGCGTTTCTGCGTTGCTGCTTGGGACTGCGTCTGTTGCTTGCGTCAGTCTTATTACCGAATGAGTATGAACATTTAGAAGAAAAAAAAAAACAGACATATCGGGGTCTCAGTCCTACTATATGTCTGTATGCTGTATGTAGATAACAAGAACAATCTACGTGAGTGGCATGCTCCACCACCATGCTCCTCCTTGCTCCACCCTCCTGCTTGTAAAAACATCGCTCCCGCATTCGCAACCTCATTCGAACGCGTCGAAGGCCCCCATGAATCAATGGGCTAATCTACGGCGCCCAAATTCCTTTAATGATTCAAGGCAAAGAGCGGCTCTGTCCCCAGGTGTGCTCGCAACCTGCCTGACGTCATCGATTACTTGCCCGTCCCAACCACGCCGATTTCGCGGCCACCGATTAGGCGATTGACACGGGGCTTTCCGCTCTGATGATGCCAGTTATCGGTTATCGATACTTAATCGCAGTCGCCGCCTTGTGTGAACGCCAGCGGCCGATGGGGTGATTAGGCGGCGTGACTTTAACTGGGTTTGTCTCTATTAGCAGACGGACGCACCGCAGACGCTAGTTATTTGCCAAGCATTCCGGTATCTTTATTCTTCTATTACGGATTGCGATGAAGTTCTTTGATATTAATATTAATCCGTAGTAATAGACTAAAGACCTTTTAGCTAAACCAAAGATTATTTTTTCTGATTGTACTGAACAGCTGGAGGCCAGGTAACAAAACCCACGACGACCTGCCTCTTCAACCTCACACAGCTGGTTCATTTGCCCGTTAAGGAGGCCAAGTGGCGTTGGTTTATTCATTAGCTTCGCCAGACTCTACAGAGCCTACATCGT
>NW_020869879.1:455535-468035 GCF_003789085.1 Penaeus vannamei
TCCTGAAGTAGGGACGTAGAGGATACATTTGGAAAGGATGCTTTTGCGCTGTTCTCTGTCTCTCATTTCTCTCGTGAGTTTCGGTCTCTCTCTCTCTCTCTCTCTCTCCCTATCCCTATCCCTTTCCTTTTCCCTCTCCCGCTCTCTCCCGATCCCTTTCCTCTCCCGCTCTCTTCCTCTATCTGTCTACCTACCTATCTATCTACCTCGACCTTTCATTGGCTGTCCTCTTTCTCCCTCCGTTAACCTATCCCTCTCCCTTTCCTTCTTCATCTTCCTCTCCCTATCCCTTTCCCTATAACTTTTCATCTTCCTCTCCCTCTCATTCTTCATATTCTTCTCTCTTTCCCTTTCACTCTTACTCTTCATCTTCCTCTCTCTTTCCCTTTCCCTCTCACTCTTCATCTTCCTCTCCCTTTCCCTCTCTGTCTCATCTTCCCCTCTCTTTCCTTTTCCTTATCACTCTTCATCTTCCTCTCTCTTTCCCTTTCCCTCTCACTCTTCATCTTCCTCTCCTTTTCCCTCTCACTCTCACTCTATATAAACACACAGTAGACAATGTACAATGTGCTCTGGCATTATGATTACGAAGACACAACTGAGTATCGTCTTGTGAAGCGGCGAAAGACTTTCAACGTGCAATAGAAACTGCAAGGTTAATTATCCGTCGGGTAAATCAATGTGTGACTAGCACTGGAATTCTCAGGTGGGTTAAACCATTCACCGACTACACTTAATGGGCACACGTACCTTTGGAAAGCCAAAAAAGAATAAGATGGAAATGCACGTAATTTTATGGAAATAAAACGAAAGAAATTTCAGAGAGAGAGAGAGAGAGAGAGAGAGGAGAGAGAGAGAGAGAGAGAGAGAGGAGAGAGAGAGAGAGAGAGAGAGAGAGAGAGAGAGAGAGGGGGGGGGGGGACAGAGACAGAGACATAAAAGAAAAAAAAAAAAAATCCATGACATAACGAAATGAACGAGACAGAAACAACACAGCCACGTCAGATAAAAAGAAGTCCCTTATAATAACTGAATACGATTAAATAACACGAAGAAAACGAAACTCACTCCACCACCGGGCTTTTGACCACCGAACGAGATCTCTCCGTTGTTGATAGCCGTTGCAATGAGGGTGTGAGCTGTAAAACCGGCGTGAGGTGGGAGTAGAGTTCGCTGTCCAGTTCGCCGATCTCGGGGTGGCGGTACAGGAGGACGAACTCGATCCAGACCTCGTTCGATTCCTCTACGATCGTCTGGGGGCGAGAGTGGAGAGAAGTGAGAGGTGGAAGGTGGAAGCTACTAAGTGGTGAGTGTTGAGGGGTGGAAGGTACTAGATGGCGAGTAGTGAGAGTGGAAGGAGGTGAGTGGGAGGTGGAGTGGTGCGTGTAAGAGGCAGTGTGAGGTGGGAAGTGATGACTGGAGATGTGGTATGAGGTTGCGAGTGGTTGTGAGTTGTGAGGTGGTGAGTGGAGTGGTGGGGGAAGTTTTGTGAGGTAGTAAATGGTGTGTAGCGGGAGGCTGTGAGTGGAGAGACCGTGGGAGTTGCGAGTGGTGTGAGGTAGTGAATTTGTGGGTGAAGAAATGGGGTTAGGGGTGAGAGAGGGTGTGAGAGATGGTGAGGGATGTGAGGTGGCGAGAGGTCGTGAATGGGGTGAGTGGAGCGAGTGGTGTGGCAGTTGAGTGGAGCGAGATGGTTGTGGAATAGGTAATAGATTTAAGGTTGGCTGGAGTGGGGTATTGATGGCAAAGGGTAAGTGGAGTTTGTGAGTGGCATCAGGTATTGAGTAGTGTCAGGAATGAAGTAGGAAAGGAAGGAAGTGGTGGTAAGTGGTGAGATGAATATCTGAGATGAGTGAAGTGAAGGCTGACGTGGTAGATAAGTGGACTGGGGCTTTAGTTGTCGTAACATTAATACGATGAGTATAAGCTCGATCACAATAGCACTGAAAAGCATACGATAAGATATAATAAAAGAAATACAAAGATATGCTACTTTGACACTATCATCACTTATCACATGACGGGAAGTGAATGAAGAGATAAAACATAATTCGGAATAAAAGTGATATCATCCATTCACAGATCAGACAACGAAATATAATAACTAGATATCATCAGATAACAAAAAAAAAAAAAAAGTGCAATGCATGTTATCCGAGTCGAATATCTGATAACGAAAACGAGGAACTGCAGTAAACCTTATCTGCAACAAAATCATCCCATGCCAAACAACCCCTTTGCCTTTCCCTTACCTTATCCCTTTGTCTTAAGTGTGGAATGACAAGCAACTCCTTGGCCTTTTCCTTACCTAACTCTCGTGGTCCCAAGTGTGGAATGGCAAACCCTTTGCCTTTCCCTTAACTTAACCCCTTGCCCTAAGTGTGGAATCTTAAACAACCCCTTGGCCATACCTTAACACTCGTGGTCCTAGGTAAGCTATGGTAAACAACCCCTTTAGTTTGTTAGGTTAGGTTTGTTCCCTTATGCTGCGTTCGGAACTGCTCGTCCAGACCAGTTGGACGAGATGTTTTGACCGTTCGGAACCTCTACTATCTCGTCCCGACAAGTTGTCCATCTCGTCCAGTCGGTCCTCTTGCGAAGGTGGGCGAGCTGGACGAGATGGTGTCACAATAGCTTTTGTATGTAAACATTGACAGTTGTAGGTAACCAAAAGATATTGATGGGTAATCTTATGGCCCTTTATTGGTGTTATCAAAGGATATTTTTGTGTTTGTATGCAGGTAAGTTAAATGTGTCAAAGGAGTTACTAAACCTATGCAGCGTGTAAAATAAAGACACCGGTAGGATAAAAAAAAAAAAAAAGTGAATGTTTACATTCGAGCCGGTTGCATTCTGGGTAGAAAGCGTCTTGAAGGTTCCGAACTCGGCCCACTTGGCCTGCTGGACCTGGACAAGTTGTCTGGACGAGCAAGACGAGGAGTTCCAAACGCAGCATTACCTTAACCCTCTTGGTCCTGAGTGTGAAATGGCAAACAACCCCCTGGCCTCTTCCTTACCTTAACCCTCGTGATCCTGAGTGTGGAGACGGTGCCGGTCTTCGCCAGGAGGACTTGCCAGTACTCGTTGAACCTCGACGACGTCAGAAGGGCGGTATTCACGATTTCGGGCCAGGATGAGACTGTTGAGGATATTTACAGCATCATATTTTTTTCATGGGCTATGGTCGTCTTTAATAGAGACCATAAGGAAATGTTAAATAGGCACTTCTGATAAAAAGGAAGGGCTACTTGCGGGCGCGTTTTTATCTATTTTTTTTCTCCAAATTAATGGTGGTGAAGATTTGTATTGCAGCTGGAATTAAATGTTTGTAAGACCGTAGCGTACCTGTTTATTCCATTTATTCCCCTTAAAACTTTTATTGAGTGAATAACAAGAAAAAATAAGGAATAACCAACAAACTGTTTAAATTATAAAATCTTTCGTATAACCGGTGTATCTTATCTTCCGACCAGCCTGTTTCACAGTATTAAAATCATTTTATCTGTCTATCGTGTAGTCTGATATTAACATTAATAATGATAATAATAATAATAGTCGTAATAATAATAATAACAATAAATAATAATAATAATAATAAATGAATAAATATATAAATAAATGGAAAACCATAATATCAGACCCTGCTTCTACGCGTTAACTTCTAGCCCCTGTATGGTTCGTTGTCAATACACGCGTACTCGAACGCAGGCGGCGCAGGAAGGGCAAAACTAATGGAAACATTCACGCTCACGGTCAGCGCGTGACAGAAAAAGTGGCTCTGCACAAGGGCCATTAAACAAAGAATTCCAGGAATACAACGTATATACACACAGTTTCGGAAAGTAATGTGACCGTGACGTACACAGCTCAATTGTTATGCAAACAATACCATGGTACAGATAGTCAACGGGACGCCATCGAGTGATCCAGCTAATACAAACGTTCTTGGCAACAATAAATACCACCTGTCAGTATAGATTATCAGCTGAGCTTCAACCCAGGTAAGATGAACAATGGAATGCCACATACAGAGTCAGGATCGATGAAACTAGCGGCATGTTATACAAGGGCAGAGAAACGAGACAAGCCTTGGATGGGCACTCCTGAAATAAAAAATGAAGAGCTGCATGCGTGACGTGTGTTTACAATTATGTCGATTCTTAACTGTCATAACCCCGACCTTAGCGGCTTATTGCAGTGTTGCAGGTTATCTGTGTCGGGGTCACGTGGACAAAAAAAAGCCACATCGATCAGTGAAAACGGCGGCCGCTATTCACTGACAATTGCGCGATTCCAGGAGTTCTTAATAATCCCATTTCTTTCTAACTGAAGTCTAAGTCAATAAATACCTTGCAATACTTCGAACACATACAGTGCTTAGAACACCGACAAAACTGCTGTAGTTAAATATTTGGTTATAAGATAACTTAATAAATTCTTGTTTAGCTAGATATATACCGCACGTCTACACATTGTCTATAATTACGAAGAGAGAATGAATATCGCAACATCAATGATTATAAGCGACTCTCCATGGCTACAAATCATGCATTTGGCAGTAGCTTAGGCAACACAAAAGCGTGCTCCGCGGATATGACTCATGACCGAAAGCCTTGACAAAATACACTTTTTTGTGTCTCTGAAGCCTGTGCCTGCATTCCTCGGGCCTGCGTACATCGCGTCATTTATATTTCAATTGTATTACCTTTTTGCTTCGGGTCGCTGTTCGATTTTTGGCCACGAAAAAATGTTATCTAGTGGTTATTGAATGGTTTTACTGCCGAGGAAATCTGACAAAGATGAGGAAGTTGTTCTGTGTCCCATGAGCTTATCTGAATTATTTTATATTAGACCTAGTGCTTATCATACGGCTTCAGTATACTGGTTGTCATAAAAAACTGTTGATAACTGTAAAAATATGTATATATAAGTGTGTGTATATGTTCTCCAGGGTGCAACCACAAATTTTATATTACATAAACGTAATTATCATTATCATTATTGTGATAAACATTATTATTATTATCAAAATTGTTAGTATGATGATTATCATCGTTACTCCTATTATAAACATCATCAATATCACAATCATCCTTTTTCTGATCATTCCTCCCCAATCTAAACAAGCAAACACAGAAGACAATATAAACAGCCTTAAACTCTTAAACTCCCTCACCATCGAGTTTGAACTTGAGATGATCCCTCCAGTTGGCCGAGTAACAGTTATAGACGTCGAAGTCGCCGCCGTCGCTGTAGAGGTCGAACTTGGCACTGGATTCGAGGTTGAAGTCATAGATCTGGTACTCGAAGGACGACCCCTTAGCTACGTGGCCAAAGCTTGTCTGGAAGTCCTGAGAGGAGAAATAAAAAGGTTATGAAGCGGGCGAGGGACTACGGGTTTATATGTTTTTTTCTTTATTTATTTTCCTTTCGATTTAAAATAACGATACGGGTGTGTGTGTAAAAATATATGTGGGGTGTGTTCACACACGCATATATATATATATATATATATATATATATATATATATATATATATATATATATATATATATATATATATTGATTTTTATTTTCACTTGAGGGTGGGGGGGCGAACGATGGGCTACAGGCATATTTTAAAGGATTTTTTCTTCGAAGTTGCAAGTAATGTTTTAGTTGCTAGCTGTTTCTATACGATAGAAGTATTTAGTTTTAATTCGCTGATAGCTACGTTGTTGCAAGATCCCTACCGATTACGAATCACCCAGAGTGTTTACTTACGTGTAGCGCCGTCACGCTGAGGCCGATCGGGACCTGCCGCTCCACGTACAGGTGGTCGCCGAGACTCGTCACCGTCGTCACGTTTTTCTGGCGGGAAAGGTAATGGCGACGGAAATATAATTGTGTGTATATGGCTTAGATACACATACATCTAAACGAGCACGCATGAACGCACACACGCACACGCATGCATAATCGCACACACGCACATGCATGCATAATCGTACACGCACATGCATACATAAACATCACACACGCACACGTATACATGAACGCACACACGCACACGCATGCGTAAACGCACACACGCACGTACAAACGCATACACGCATTCATAATCGCACACACGCACATGCATGCATAATCGTACACTCACATGCATACATAAACATCACACACGCACACGTATACATGAACGCACACACGCACACGCATGCATAATCGCACTCACGCACATGCATGCATGAACGCACTCACGCACAAGCATGCGTAAACGCACAAAAACACGCATGCATGAACACACACAAACACGAACAAAGTCTAAATATGTAGACATCGCAGGGACTTACGTTGGCGAAGGTCCACTGCCAGAGCATTTGGTTGTTTCCGCCCGTGACGTCGAGTGGCCAGTCCGACCTCGAGGCCCGCCATTCGTCGCCTTCCATGTAGCGTTCGAATCTGGCGCCAAAAGAGGAGGAGGTAGAGGGGTCACGGATGTATTATTTTCTTTTTTTGGTTGTTGGTTTATCTACTCGTTTATTAATTTGTTTGTTATCTATAAGCCAAGTTGTTTGTTTATGCGTTTATTTGTTTATTTATTTGTGCATTTATCTATTTATTCATTTGCTTGTCCGATTACTTGTTTATTTATTCGATTGTTTTTTGTTTATTTACTTATTTTCTTTGTGTATTTACTTGTGCATTTGTTCGTTCAGTTATTGTTTATTGATTCATTCATTCATTTACTCATTTGTTATTCTAAATCATTGGCACATATAAATAGACATACTGACATTACCAAAGCGAAAAGTAGTCAAAACATTTAACAGTCCCAATGATGACTTAGAAAAACATAAAATCAGTCCAAAAACTTTCATTATGAAGTGAAAAAGTGAAAAAATAAGAAAATATAGTACAAAAACTTCCAACATTTCCGAAAAAATATGATCCACCCGAACACGCCACGATATCCCCTACCCACTACCACATACCCCTCCCAACCCGCCCACCTTCTCAACCCCTTTAGCCTTACCTGCGGCCATAATAGGTGTAATTAACGAGATCGGAGCCGAAGAAGGCGTTGGGAGAATCCGCCCAAAGATGCCCGATGCCCGTGATGTCCGACCAGTCCGTCCTGGTGTCGTTGACGATGGTGATACGACACCTGGCGATCTTCTTCCCGAAGGTGAAGGCCAAACCTGCCGGGGGGGGGGGGGGTAGTTTCATTCATGGCTGGTTGAGAGGGAAAAGGTCTTCGTGTATGTTTACTTAGTTGTTTGTGTGTATTTAGTTAGTTCTTTGCGTATTCTTGCTTAGTTCTTTGTGTATATTTGTTTCGTTCGTTGTGTATATTTGCTTGATTCTATATACTTTGGCTTGGTTCTTTGAGTATATTTGCTTAGTTCTTTGTGTATTTTCATAGATTTGTGTGTGTGTGCAATTATACTTATTTCTTTGCATATTCCGTATTTCTTTAGATATTTCTGTTAGTTTCTCTGCACATTTCGAACCATTCCTCTGCGCATTCCCACTCCTATCTCCACATACTTCAATCACCCTTTCTCCTCCCTCTTTCCTTCACGTTAGCGGCATGAAGCTGCACAAATCTCACCGTCATTGAAGTCGAAAACCTCCGTGGCGGTGATGCGTTCCCTGGGCGTGCTCATTATCTCGTGGTCGATTCGGTACAGCTGTTTCTCGAAGTCATACCAGCCCTGCGGATCTCAAATGCCGTTAGGAGGACGTGGATACGAGATCTTATTCCTTTTGACCAGCCCTGTGGATCTCAAGTGTCTTTAGGAGGATTTAAATACGGATATTACTCCTTTGAACCAGCCCTGTGGATCTCAAGTGTCTTTAGGAGGACGTGAATCCGAGATCTTATTCGTTTTGACCAGCCCTGCGGATCTCAAGTGGCTTTAGGATGACCGAAATACGAGGTCTTACTCCTTTGGCATTGTAGCGGCGGTTGCAAAGGGGGGAAAGTATATTTATTGATAGGGGAAAAGAAAGGGCGTCTGGTTAGTTTTGTGAGGAATATATGCTGTAAATGCAAACGGATCCAGTAGAGAAAACACACACAAAAGAAACGTGTATAGGCTGATATACCAATCACAGCATATCTACTTTTTAACATTTTTTGAGATTCAACTGTTTGTTAGAGTATCACTGACAATACAAACACACGCTTTGATTTAGTGTTTACACTTTTGATAATAAAAACACTTACGTCGGCCCAAGTGAAGTCCTTTACTCTGCTGTCCCTCATCTCCATGCTGAAGGTGAAGAGCCTGTCCTTTGAGAAGTCCGGGAAGGGGTGTCCTTCGAGGGGCACCATGCCCTCGCAGAAAAGACCTTCAGGAATCTGGGTATGGTGAAGTACACAATTATTATCACGCTGATGTGGAAGCTGATACGCGATGCATAATGCTAACAAAATGAACGTCAAATCAATGTCTTTTATTCCGTTACTAAATAAGGAAATGCAAAATGAGTGGGAAAAAAGACACACAACTGACCCTGAACTCTTCGTAGTCCACCACCCCGGGGCTGAAGTCCATGATGTTATGAACAAGCGTCTCCACCGTGTAATACCCGTGGGATCCGCCCCCCTGCGGCTCGTGCACCTCTACCTCCCACCCCAAGGGGATGCTGGCTTCTGCCGTGGGCATCACGGGCATACTCCACTTCGACGCTGGCAGATTAATCGGAATGGAGATTAACGGCCGGTTTGTTAGAATTGAGCGAGGCCCGACCCAAAGAATATTCGTATACTTGACATGCATAAATTTAGAAGTGAATGCATATTTAACAGTCTAGACATGCATGTCAACCCGGCAAATGGATGGTTATAGACATATCTATCACATATATAGACAGATATGCCTTTATTTTTACATCTGTATTTATGAAAATTCATTGGGTCGGGCCTGGCACAGTTTTAGCAAACCGGCTGTAATAGTGCAGTTTAAATGGTCGGGAAAGCATAGACCGAGAGGACTTCGAAACTATCGTCTTATCTTCCGCATTAACCTATTTCGTAGCGAATACTCTCACCTCTGCCATGTTATCAACATTTAAACCATTTCTGTTCTCTCATAGCAAAATTAAAATCACCCATTGCAAAGTGACTTCAGGAAGCCTTAATCCATAGACAGAACGGGACTCGAGCAATCTTACAGCTCCAGTAGGTCGCCATGGAGATGTTGTGAGAACCCGTCTCGTTTTCGAATTCCTTGAGGCCGCACCAGTCCCATCGGTCCGCTGTCATGCCTCGGAAGGAGTACTCCCCCTGCGTGGACATAGGAATGCGAATCGTGAAAAAAGATTAAAGGGTAAATATAAATTACTAGTGAATAAGAATTAATAGTAGATATAGATAACTTGGGAATAAAAATGAATGGTTGATATAAATAACTAGTGAATGAAAATTAATAGTAAATATGAATAACGTGATTAAAAATGAATAGTGAATAAGTGGTGAATATAAATGAATAGTGAATAAAGAATAGGTGTGACTGGATACGATATTAAAGAATGTCATTATCAAGAGCTCAGAGACACACAAGCAGTAATAAAGAGGTTCTCAGTTAGTGTCCGGGTTCCCTGGTGTCCAAATGAGCAGACTTAGAGGTCCGTGAGCCAAGTTCAAATTCTCCAGAGGCTCCCGTACAAATTATTTATGATAAGGCTGCTGAAGGAAATCTTTTAACACTCCTTTTCATGTGCTTCCATTTATCTAATTGCATGTTCGGTAACATGAGTATTTTTTTAAGAGGAGACTGATAGTTTAATACAATCAACTTGATGAGTGCATAAGCCTTTCGTAACTTGGGAGCCCGGGGAAAATAACAAAAAGGTTCTTTGGTATGAGAAGACTGGATTGCATGTATGTATATACGTAGCTGTGGAAAATTAACTTGACAGAAGGAGTCCACGGTAATTGAAATGTCTGAGGACCAGTGTTCGTAGTGTGTTTAAATGTAGCTGCACTGAACTGAACAAGAATCCTCGGTAACTGACTAAGAATAACTTTGTTCGTATTTTTGTACATATGCAGCTGGGGGAATAAACTTACCAAATGTCTTCGGTAACTGAAAAAGACTAAAGCTAGGGTCACACTGGTCTTCTCTGTCCTGGGATCTCTAGACAGCCTCGCCGAAGTCTGGCCAGCGACAGCCTTTGATTGGTTAGCTGGCCTGGCTTCGGCGAGGTTGTCTAGGGGTCCCAGGGCAGAGAAGACTAGTGTTACCCTAGCTTAAGAAACCGCTGTTTTCGTATGTTTGTTCATATGGCGTAGGGAAATATGAACAACGAAAAGAGTCCTTGGTAATGGAAAAGACTAAGAAACCCTGTGTTGGCACATTTGTTTAAGTGTCGCCCACACAAACACATCTGCTAAGAAGACCTCCCAGCGTCACCTCGCGACGCCGACCCACCTTGTAGTGTGTCTCGTTCCAGTTGAGGATTCCCAGCACCGCCCCGGGACCCACGATGTGAGACACCGAGAGGTTCTGGCCCGACCCGAGGATGGGCGGGAAGAAGATCACGCCCTCGCTTAGTGGGCGTGGGACGCATTCTCTCACCTCGTTACCTGGTGATGTTACGATCATATTTTATTCATCTGAGTATTTACGAGTCGGCCTTGTGGGATGGCTGGGCGGCGCCCCTCACGTGGGCCTCGTCGCACGAATAATGAATGCAATGTATTGATTTTAAGATCATTGGCCTTAGTTGAATGTTGTATGCTATAATATCCTCGAAGATTCTGCGGATTTTGTGTATATGCATATCTACATGTCTCAATATGCGTGTACGCGTATATCATCATGTGTGTGTCTGTGTGTATGTGTTCGCACGCGCGCGAACATCTAATGCACACGCGTTTACCTAAAAACCTGACATTGAAACAAATTTTGCTCACAGGTAACGAAGGGAGGTTTCGAGTAACAGAAACCACCGGGGCTTACTGTTTTTGGACGTATGTATGAACAGCATCTGCTTCGTGTTCCAGTTGAGGATGTATCGCTCCACGTAATACTTGGAGGCAATCTGCATCGAGAACATGTTCCCGGGCTCGTCGTACACTTCCTTCACGAACATCTCTGTGAAAGAAAGCAGTTAAGAAGGTAATACGTAACGTAATGGTAATAATAATAATTGAGATAATGATAAAAAATAAATGATAATGTAATGAAGAGAACGATATCTCGTACAGTCAAAATAAACTTGTTTTGGACATGAAAGGCTTCGATAAAGTAAACCAATACATGAAAAAAATTGTGAAAATATACAAAATAATACTAATAGATAGTTCACACTTAAGTGGTTAATGATCTTTAAACTTTCGAATTGAGAACCATTCAAATTCAATCCATATAAGACAAAGAACAAAAAAAATGCAAAAACAAAAAAGAAAATACATAAAAACAACTAACAGACCCAAACGCATATCATATAAGAAAAAGAACAAAAAAAAACAAATGCAAAAAACAAAAAAGAAAATACATATAAATCAACAGACCCAAACGCATGTCATATACGACAAAGAACAAAAAAAATATGCAAAAACAAAAAAAATACATAAAAACAACTAACAGACCCAAACGCATATATAAGACAAAGAACATAAAAAAAATGCAAAAACAACAAAGAAAAACAAAAACAACTAACAGACCCAAACGCATATCATATAAGACAAAGAACAAAAAAAAAGCAAAAACCAAAAGAAAATACATAAAAACAACAGACCCAACGCATGTCATATAAGACAAATAACAAAAACAACACAAATGCAAAAACAAAAAAGAAAATACATAAAACAACTAACAGACCCAAACGCATATCATATAAGACAAAGAACAAAATAAAATGCAAAACACAAAAGAAAATACATAAAAACAATCAACAGACCCAAACGCATATATAAGACAAAGAACATAAAAAAACAAATGCAAAAACAAAAAAGAAAATACATAAAAACAACTAACAGACCCAAACGCATATCATATAAGACAAAGAACAAAATAAAATGCAAAACAAAAAAGAAACATAAAAACAATCAACAGACGCAAACGCATATATAAGACAAAGAACATAAAAAAAATGCAAAAACAAAAAAATACATAAATCAACAGACCCAAACGCATATCTTATAAGACAAAGAACAAAAACAAACAAATGCAAAAACAAAACAAAAAATACATAAAAACAACTAACAGACCCAACGCATATCATATAAGACAAAGAACAAAAAAAATGCAAAAACCAAAAGAAAACACATAAAAACGATCAACACACCTAAACGCATGTCATATAAGACAAAGAACAAAAAAAAAATGCAAAAACAAAAAAGAAAATACATATAAATCAACAGACCCAAACGCATATCATATAAGACAAAGAACAAAAAAAAGGCAGAAACCAAAAGAAAATACATAAAACAATCAACAGACCCAAACGCATGTCATATAAGACAAAGAACAAAAACAAACAAATGCAAAAACAAAAAGAAAATA
>NW_020869879.1:475535-478035 GCF_003789085.1 Penaeus vannamei
TCAACAAACTGCTGGAGTCGAAGGAA
This sequence comes from Penaeus vannamei, assembly GCF_003789085.1. NCBI lineage: Eukaryota > Metazoa > Arthropoda > Malacostraca > Decapoda > Penaeidae > Penaeus > Penaeus vannamei. The sequence continues at coordinate 475,562 of NW_020869879.1, forward strand.
GGCAAGAGGCGAGCGGTTGATTCCTCTCATGTTCGGCATTCGGGCATCAAAGAATTTGCTTAGAGTAGTCAATAGTTTATCTTCGTTGCGGTTACATTTAGAGATGCCGTACTATGCTGTTGCCAAGGGAAAAAAGCCCGGAGTGTATGCCACATGGTGAGTTGATACCTTGTTTTCTCTCGTTTTCTGTTAACATCTGTTCCTCAAATTAACAATAGTTATCTTTAACTGACTCTTCAAAGGACTCAAACCTCGTATTGAATACATGTATATGCATTCAAGTAACTATTACTCGTATAAATGAACCAAAAAGCAGTTGACAAAGGAAATGAAAGATATGAGAGAATACCAAAAAAAACGACCTTTAATTTCTAAGCACGTGTTTGAAGTTTGTAGAGTCATAACAAATATCTTGTCAGTATACAGAGATTAAGTATTACATTATTGATGGTAATTCATTTAGAGTAAAGTCAGGTATGTCTGTAATCCATGGTCCTTTTTAGGTTTTTATTAAATACAAATTTCTTTTAAAAGCATGAAGATATTTCAGAACTATTCAACTTTATGGTCAAGATATTAAAAGGTTTGGGTAAGGACATATGTGGATGCCCATTTGGAACCATTTATGTTTAGTGACATAACAGACTTCTACCTCTATCCTAACATTTGCAACTTTATACCATCTTATTCATAGTCAGTAAGGTAAAAAACAATTTCATTGCTTAACCCATTCGTTTCGGGTGTCACATATATGAGACACCGGAAAAAATAAACATTGCCAGTGTGACGCTGTATCGGGTCTCCGCTCCGACACAGCAGCGGCGCGTGGCCGGGCAGGCAGACAGACTCCGGGGAAGCTCTGCCCGCCGATTTTTGTAGCCGCTCTGATTTTATTATTTGGCTACAAAATGTTCCCGGCATGAGTGGGTTAAAGACGTTTGTGTACTTCATGTTCCATGCTTCTCTTTCTTTGTTCCTTCCCTTCTTAGCAAATGTACTGCATTCTGTATCTTACAAGCAGCCCAATATGTTGGAAAGATGCGCACATGCTATAGAGGCTGTGTGCGTTGGAATATCAAATGTAAACGGACAAAGCAAATTATCACTCTGGCTCCACAATGTTATCAATGTTATTATCATCATGCACATACATAGTAAATTACTTTGAAATTTGGAGTAAGTGGCTACACATTCTTAAGAAATCTCGTTTAATCCCAGGTACAGTTTTGGTGTTTTTCTTTTTTTCTTTTTTGCAAATTGTATGGAATTTACATTTTTGTGAAAAAATTATATTTCTAAGAAGTCTAAGGTTGATAGAAAGAAGATAAAAAAGATAGGACTGCCTCAGTACATTTATTTTGTACTTTTTTTTACTGACTTCATATGATTTACCAAAAGTTTCAGCCTGAGAATTGCAGAATTATCTACCATCAATAGGTAGATGACAGTGAACAGAAGAAAATGAGGCTATATTTGTTAATTTTCATTGAATACTCTACCAGTCCTATAAGATTTTGAGGAAAATGATAGTCCTGTGGTGCTGAAGTTATTGCGCTTTTTTTTTTTTTTTTTTTTTTTTTTTTTTTCTTATTTTTTCTGGCTCTTTGAATATTTTTTCACTCTTGCTCCTTTGCTATTATGTTGCCAAGTTATCATGTAATTGCTATGAAGATATCTGCTCTCTTTTATCAAATACTATACATTATTTCAATGCCTGAGATAGAGTATCAGTCATAGAAGTACATTCAGCATGAGATGGGTCTATGCCATGACACTGGGTTCCTGTTGTGAAATGACACAGAAAGGATTGTTTAATGGAAATTTAGATACAAAGATTATTTGTCAAAGAATATAGTCTTTAAAATTTGAAGTCCAGTCACACCATATTATGATTTGCGGTGAATAATGTTTATTGTAATGTTCATTATTATTATGTTTATTATATTAAGAAAACAAATTAGTATGTTTGCCCTGTTTAAAACTTGAAATAATTAGTTTGACTTAACAGGAGAGAGAGAGTGAGAGAGACAGAGACAGAGACAGATAAAGATTGAATGAGAGGGAGAGAGATTGAGTGAGAGGGAGAGAGATTGAGTGAGAGGGAGAGAGATTGAGTGAGAGGGAGAGAGATTGAGTGAGAGGGAGAGAGATTGAGTGAGAGGGAGAGATTGAGTGAGAGGGAGAGAGATTGAGTGAGAGGGAGAGAGATTGAGTGAGAGGGAGAGATTGAGTGGAGGAGAGAGATTGAGTGAGAGGGAGAGAGATTGAGTGAGAGGGAGAGAGATTGAGTGAGAGGGAGAGAGATTGAGTGAGAAGGGAGAGAGATTGAGTGAGAGGGAGAGAGATTGAGTGAGAGGGAGAGAGATTGAGTGAGAGGGAGAGAGATTGAGTGAGAGGGAGAGAGATTGAGTGAGAGGGAGAGAGATTGAGTGAGAGGGAGAGATTGAGTGAGAGGGAGAGAGATTGAGTGAGAG
>NW_020869879.1:483035-485535 GCF_003789085.1 Penaeus vannamei
CTTAACTGTCATTACTTTTGGTTTGCAGGTTTTGACAAAGTGGCAGTTTATACTGATTCACAGTTCATGATCAACTGCATGACCTCGTGGTTGAAGAGCTGGAAGAAGAACAATTGGAAGAAGAAAGACGGGGAGCCAGTGAAGAACAAGGAGGACCTGATGGACTTGGATAAAGCTACAAAGGGATTGATGGTGAAATGGGTAGGTATGAATTTTTATTAAGAAATCATCTCTCTCTTTTTTTCTCTGTGTCCCTTCCCTGTCATTCTCCTTTTCTTTCTCCCTCTCTTCTCTGGAGTAGTTACTAATAAACAAGTCTGAAATGTAAACTCATATAAATATTAAAAGGTAGAAGAATACATAGTATCAGCCAAGACTTGATGTGAGATTCAGCATTGATAGCTTGTTAGTGTGATGCTAGGAGTTTGGCTTGTGAGAGGGCTCTTGTTCAGCTTGTCTTGATTTCCTCATATTGAGTAAGTCAAGACAAGATGAAATAAGTATCAGATATTAGCTTTTCATTGTAAAAGATTCCCCTTCCAGAGGGCAGCCAGGACAATGTAGCAGCTTTAGCTTTGAATAAACGCAGAAGTTGTTAAGTATATGTACAGCCGAGACATGTGTGGATGATCATATAGATATCCAGGTGGACAAAGATATAGTTGATAAACAAGATTGGTAGACTGAATTTGAACTGGTAATTAGTTTTTAGGTGGTTTTTACCTTAGGATTTCTCAGTTCAATTTGGAGTCAGAAGGGCTGAACATGAATAGAAGTTTGATAAACACAAGGCAAGGATTGGTAGTGGGTGTGAAGCTATTTAATTTTGTCAAGTGATTACACTGAAGTGCAGTTATTCTATAATCTTCAACTACATTTTTGGGTACATGCGGGGTATGCATGGGGGCTTCTGTGGATAAGAAATTGTAAGAAGGGGTGAAATTTGAGGGAAAAATAGTAGCAGTATTTAAACTGGATGACTTCCTCTCACATTAAGGCAAAACAATCATTCATGCTGGGTGATTTCCTACAGTGTTGTGAGCCTGCTGTAAGTTGTGCACACTAAATAGTATTCTCTTGCATTCCATTGGCTGTGTTCATTGAGAAGGAACAGCTCTTGAAAAATAGGTATATATATGCTTCCCACACTTCTGTTTTTTTAATTGAGTGGCTGACTGCACACACAGCCTGTCACATGAATTGGTATTGTACTGGGAAATCATATTATGAGTAGGATTAAACTCACATAATGGAAGTAACACAAACTTTAAACATGTGAGAAAAATGCACTGCATAATGTGAATTAACAAACAAACAAATCAAAACACAAATATAAAAACTTTTAAAATCATAAGCACAGTAATGTTAAATTAAAGTAGAGACATGTTTATGTCACAGAGAACTTAAAAAACTAATTATGTGAATGTTAGGGATTTTAGACAATGGAAAGAACCTTTATTACATCTTTAGTAGAAAGAACAAAAACATATACTACAAAGAAAATCACAATCATTTTGTATTTCTGACAGTGTAATTGTTTCCAAATTATGTCAAAATATGCTAATTCTTAATTGTCATCAAAAAAGGTTGAATTGAACAAAGTTATTTAGGACACAAAAGAGGGGCCTCAACATCGTACAGCAAATATATTGAAAATTATTATGATAAGGTATTTTAGATTGTTATTAGGAAAAAATATGAATTGTATTATTGAAAATATATAGTGTCTGAACAAGTGATTTATGGAAAAGTATGAGTACTCTAAGCCATTGGCAACACAGGTTTACAATCCCATAGCCAAAACACCTTCAGGTCAAATGTGTTTCTGTTATCAGAATTTTTTAAGCTTTCAGATATATAATAAAGCTAGCTCTTCCAGTGGTATCTAAGGCTTTACCTCATAATCAGTCATTCCTATTACTGCAAAAAATATTAAATGCATACTAATTTGGGTAAATAAAGACTATTAATATTATAGTTTCTTGTAAAGTTACATGTTAATAACACATTGTTAGAATGCAAATGATGCTTAGGACTAATACTTTACCCTTCACAATATATGTATATATATATTTTTTTATTATTATTATTATTTTTTTTTTTTTATTGGATAGGAGATTGCGAACTTGTATGAACTAATCTTTAGCACCTTCACCCAGTATGGACTACATATAATATCCTTAGACACCCAGATTACAACAACTCTGACAGAGGTTCCAGATAATTTCTTAGCAGTATATCTTTGTGTGAATTTGTAATCATGTGACTAATTTGTCATGTTGGTCACTAATATGTAGGCAAGTGCCTTGTCATTGTAAGATTGAGGATGAATTCATTACTCTGTCACTCACCTTTGATGAGGCTCTCTTTTGAGAGAGAGGGAGGGAGAGGGAGAGGGAGAGGGAGAGGGACTAGATGAGTTCATATTGATGCAATGCTTTTTTTACTTCATCCCCTTGAAAGGTGATGAAACTTATAGGATGACTACTTCATATTAGGC
>NW_020869879.1:490535-495535 GCF_003789085.1 Penaeus vannamei
TCTCAGTGTTCACACAGGATCTGATATAGTATTGTAAAAGCATTTGTTGTAGGAACTTCTTTGTGAAGTAAATGTTATCATTCATCTGTGATAAGTGATATACATGCCTAAATTTACTTTACAGCAAGATCTTTGCTAAAGCCATACCTTATTTATATATTCTGTGTTATGTGATATGGCTAGCTCAAGCTCTTCAGGCTCAGTTTCTCTCTCTCTCTCTCTCTCTCTCTCTCTCTCTCTCTCTTCTCTCTCTCTCTCTCTCTCTCTCTCTCTCTCTCTCTCTCTCTCTCTTCTTCTCTCTCCTCTCTCTCTCTCTCTCTCTTCTCTCTCTCTCTCTCTCTCTCTCTCTCTCTCTCTCTCTCTCTCTCTCTCTCTCTCTCTCTCTCTCTCTCTCTCTCTCTCTCTCTCTCTCTCTCTCTTCTCTCTCTCTCTCTCTCTCTCTCAGTGCCAATGCTTCGAGTAAAACCCTGAGAGAACGTTTTTCCCAACTGCATGGTTATTACCTTTAGTCATTACATTGTTTTTGTTAAGGGACCAAATTTGTTTAGAAAATAAAAAAGTACCATGAGAATCTCCATACTGCAAACTTAGGAGTGTATGGTATATATCATAACATTTGAAACAACTATTTCAAATTGCCCATCTGAAATTCATCGTTCAAATGATTTTGCACCTTTTTTCCCCACCTGTTTCATGATCCTAAACCTTTCTATATGGCCTATTGGTGAATTGATATTATTACTTACCAGCACCCTTTGAAATTTATTTTTTTCCTACATCAAATTAGCATTTCATAAAGAAGGTAATTATCTTTTTTGATGTATTATGCTTTTTTGTTTTGCTTTTTTCCCCCAGCATGCAGACATCCTCTTTGTATATATAAAGCTGAGGAAAATGTTTACAAAATACAGGAAATGTCATGCACAGATAAGAGATGGGCAAATGAATGCATTTTGCACATACACATGCACGCATGCATGTGAACACAAGCTCCCCACACATACACAAACACACACACAGTTCATTAAAAATAAAACATATACTATACCACTCATGCAATCAGCAAATCTTGACATGAAATCATACACTGTGAAATATTCATATATCTCTTTTGTTACTGTTTTTTTTATTGTGGAAAAAGCAAATAGGCACTTGACCAAGCTACTTGGGAAAATATACTTAATGGAAAGATATTTTTAATGGACTTTAATTATCATGTTTTTAAGTTAGATAATGAGATATTTCCTCAACCAAATTACAATCCTGGCTTGTAGAATGAGTAATGAAATGAAAAGCATTTTTAAAACTAAGGTTTCTTGGAAGTAGTTATCACAAGAAAGTTAAGGCAATGATGTTTGAAATTTACATTTACAAAAACTGCAAAAGTACAATGATGTATTTGGTCAATAAGTAGACTATGGTTAAAGTTTCTGGAACCAGACAGGTAAAATACTAAATATTTAGAAAATGATATTCATATCATAATCTGTATTTCCTTTTGTTAAAATATTTTGAGGACTTTTTCCACACTAATCAGTAGTTATTCATGGTCCTGCCAATAAAAAAGATAGAACAAATAAAGCCATATGTGTTGTATTATTTTCCTGCATATTTCCTTTACTAATAGATAGTGTAACAGATTGTTTTATTATTTTGTGTGAATCTGTTGAAAGTATGCAAGTATGTAACTATTTACATACAGTGTGGGTAGGTGAGAATTAGATCTTTGAAAAGATTAACATCATTTCCTCATCAATAATTCAATAAGATCTATGAGTTGAAGAAGGTACCTGTTACTGCAAAGAAAATTCAGTTTTGTAGAAACCAAAGAGTGATGAAAATGGAAATATAGAGCAATAGGCACTCCTGGTAATGAAATCAGTGACAGAATCAGAAGCATGATTTCTCTCAAGATAACATTTAAATAAAAATAATTATAGGTTTACTATATAGGAAAAGCTTGAGTACAAATTCTGATGAATGTATGTAAACATTTCCTAAACATTCCCCCAAAGCAATTTAGAGTATAATCACATAAAAAATAATGTACCATGAATGAGGCTGCAACTCTCTTAATTTATGCAAGAATGTCATATTCTCATGTTCAAGACAACTCAATTTACATTGGAGAAGAGCTTTGTCTATCACTTTCCATGAGAGTTATGGGAGTGACTATATAACAGCATGTTTCATACGCTGACAATTGGAAAAAAGTGAATACTTCAGTGATTCAAAATATTACTATCATTAATATGATGTATTGAATTTGATTTTTTTTCCAAACTACAAACTAGTGCAACATGATTAAGAATTATAGGCAGTCTAAATTAAAAAGAAGACATACAATTGATAAACTGCATGTTGATTTCTGTAGGTGATAAACATGCCTAAGACAGATGAGCAGGTAAAAAGAAATTTATGAAATTAAGTTGGAATTTTTAAATACATTAAGAAAAATCATTGTTATCCTCACCCTTTTAGAAACATTTATATATGTTTCAAGAAATTATATACCCAAACTTTTTGAACAGTTGAACAGGAAAAAAACTATTTCACATGTAGGAATAAAGTCTTTTGTGGCATCTTTTAATATAGTTTTAAATTTGAAATATAAATGTAGGGATTCTTTTACTTTACTTACCATTTAAATTTTTCCTATCATATACACAGAAAATATTTGAAATTGACTGTATATCAGCATAAACTTATTCACACATACAAAAACACTATATATGCAAACCACATCCCTGAGTTTAGATAAGACATCAGAAAGCCTTTATTATAATATCTAGATTTTAAGCCTAAATGATCCTCCCTCTTCTCAGAAACAAACAAAAAATTATGTTAGAAGTGAGGGACAACCAGACACTAGCAAGAAATCATCTAAAGGGAAAATCTACAATTAAATAAGTCTTTACGTGCACTGGTGAGTAAGGCCTGTCACAATTTGTTTAGGTTCCCAACTGAAAGTTTTTAAAGATGAAATGGTCCACATAACTGCACGATATTTAACAAATGTGTACTAACATTAATGGGATAGCTAGACAGACAAACAGGTATACTTACAGAATAATAAACAGATAAATAGATATAGATATAAATAGATAAAGATATGTATGTCTGTCTGTACCTTAATGTCCTCTTTGATAACTCATGTTCATATTAGGGTGTAAATGAGATCCAGAAATTTAAATATTAATTTATTTTGAAAAAAAGAATAGAGAACAATAAATCTTGAACTACAAGAAAATGAAATGAGTAAATGTTACTCACATTTACGCCACAAATTAAATTCTCATATATGATTTTGCTTGTGTTACATTTGGAATAAAATATCCCAGAAAATATTTCCTTCACAGCCTATAAATATTTCTGTTTTATTTAATTTATCCAGTAACAAATATGATATATCAAGAAACATGAATATGATATTCTAGAATGTACTACCTACTTCTTGAAAAAAAATAAACATGATGTATTAGAATCAAACCATTACTTCATATCAACATCTTCCTTAGTAGGGTCGAAAGTCTCATCATCCATAGGTTGCGTTTCAATCTTCCGTTTCTTTGGAGGGATGTAAGACCCCAAGCCACCTGCTCTTTCTGATTCCTCTATGGTATAAGGTTCTAACTCTAGTGACTTCAGGCGCTTCTTGTGAGGTTTACTTTTGAAATGGGTTTTCAGTGCTTCCCGGTTTATAAAGTAACGCCTGTGGATGTATAAAAAAGTATGTACATACAAGGTTATCATAAATAATTCAAATGAGTTAGTGAACTATTCAACTGCTCTTCCTTCAACAGGAATAGTATTTCCACTAATACAATCTTTTATAATATCAAAACGATCATAAAATGGGAAAAATTATACAAACTAAATCATCCTGAAGCAATTATATCTTAAGCATAATATCAAATATAATCCCAAAATCAACATAAACTATAGGGAAAACTTACGCGCAATGAACGCAGTAATGCTGAGCATCTCCTGGCAAGTCTGGGTCAACCTCTTGGTGTAGTAATTTATGAATATTTTCTTCTTTGAGGTCATCATCAATCTATGGATAGTTTAATCAATAAATATGTACACAATTTTACCAAAAGCATCAACATTTCATAAATAAGTCACAACCTTCTGCTCTTACTTAAAATTACAACTCCTAACTGCATAGCTATGAAAAAGACTTAAAAGCTAAAAACTGTTATAAGCAAAAAGATGGTACTAAACACTGTACAACATTAATCTCTTCTAGTTAACAAGTTCAGCATTCCCAGTTCAAAGTCTCTTGTTACCAAATTAATTCATAGTGAATAAATTAATATTAGTTTTATCTATATCTGAAAAAGGAAAAAAAAAAGTTTGGTAAAATTTGTTTCAGACACAAATAGTACAACATACTATTATTTGCTTGGAAACTTTAAATTTGTTGTGATCTACAAAGAAAAACCTACAATCCTAAAAAAGTTAGCAGTACACTGTTAGAGTTACTACATGCTTTGGTAAATGCCAAGAAACTTCTACCACATATTTTCTAGTAATATAAAACTTGGACAATTTCTTTTTTGCATGATAAATTGCCATCACAGTATCTTTGTCTTGGTAGAATATAGAGTATAAAGGTTTCCTGGCCTTAATATAGGTGGTGTGGCAATCAACAAGTTGGTCAACAGTGAATTAATGATAATCTTGTAATCATGTATCTTTTTTATGATATAGCTGTACCTTTAAAAGTAATATTCTATAATTGGTCTATGTCACTAAATGCTTAGAATCTGGTACTGACAGATCCTTCATGATGCCTTGTATGTATTTGTAGTGGTTTAAGTCAGTCTTTGGCATAATAATGTTGATAAGAGTCCCAATAAATAGAAAAGGCAGGGGGTTTCATCCACAAATTGCAGAGTTGGATTATGCCCTACCCATGTATTTCATGTCATCGTGAAGAAGTTTACTACCTCTAAAATCACTCCTTATAGGAGGTTACTGCCTACTGATGCTGG
>NW_020869880.1:13572-26072 GCF_003789085.1 Penaeus vannamei
GTGTGTATGTATGTATGTATGTATGTATGTATGTATGTATGTATATATATATATATATATATATATATATATATATATATATATATATGTGTGTGTGTGTGTGTGTGTGTGTGTGTGTGTGTGTGTGTGTGTGTGTGTGTGTGTGTGTGTTGTGTGTGTGTGTGTGTGTGTGTGTGTGTGTGTGTGTGTGTGTGTGTGTGTGTGTGTGTGTGTGTGTGTGCGTGCGTGTGCGTGTGTATGTGTGCGTGTGCGTGTGTATGATAGTAATGATAATAATAATAATAACACGATTACTACTATCTGTGTTGTGCACCGGTAGCGTTCTCGTCTACCAACTTTACTGGCCCGCGTTCAAATCCCGCGCGCTGCCAGTGGATGGTCACCCCGGCCATTCCTTGTCCACAGGGGGTAATTTAGGAGCAAATAGACTGCTTATAGCAAACAGATTATTCATTGTCACATATAGAAAAAAACTAGATTATTATTATTTCACTATTGTTACTAATCTTACTACTACTACTACTATTAATGATAGTAATACTGATGATGGTATTATTGATAACGAAAATAATGATAATAATAACAATAGTAATATAATTGAAAAATTATAATAATACAATAATAATGATGCTTATACTACCAGTAGTGTTGTAAAAAAAAAAAATCAAATGATTAGCAGAGCAAGGTCCCCGACCAGCGCGGTGGCTCTCCTTCCGCACAGCCCGTTGACGACGCAGCTAACCCCCCCCCCCTCCCCCTCCCCCGCAGGCCGGCTACGCGACGTGGTGGGCGACAGCCAGTGGGCGCCGCCCTCCCTGCCGCCCGGCCTCACCCGCGTGGAGCTGCGCAACTTCCTGGTGCCGGAGCTGGGCGCCGCGCAGCTCCAGCAGCTGCCCGACCTGCGGGAGCTGCAGCTGAACCAGTGCAACCTGTCGCGGCTGCTGGACGACGCCTTCAGCCGCCTGCCGCAGCTGGAGCGCCTCGACCTGTCCGAGAACCAGCTGGTGCGCCTCGGGCCCGACGTGTTCACCGGCCTGTCGGCGCTGCACACCTGGACCTGTCGGGCGAACCGCCTGGCCAACCTGACGCGGCCGTTCGCGCACCTGTCGTGGCTGCAGCACCTCAACCTCAAGGACAACAACCTGACGGCGCTGACGCACGACACGTTCCAGGGGCTGGACCGCGTGCAGTACGTCAACCTGGACGGCAACCTGATCGCGTCCGTGGACGTGGCGGCCTTCCAGCACCTGACGGGGCTGGCGCACCTCATCCTGTCCAACAACCCGCTGTCGTCACTGGCCACGCTCGACTTCTTCGGCTCGCGCCTCCAGTACATCGACGTGTCCAACATCGGCATCGCGCGCGTGCCGCAGGCGCTGACGCAGTTCGTGCGCGACCTGCGCCTTGCCAAGAACGCCATCCGCGAGATCCACCGCGGCGACCTCGACTCCTACCCGTACCTGGGCCTGCTCGTGCTCGACGACAACGGCCTGCAGCTGCTGGAGGAGGACGCCCTGGGCCGCCACGAGTACCTGGCGCGCCTGTGGCTCAACGGCAACAGCCTGCAGGCCGTGCCGCTGTCGCTGCCGCCGGCGCTGCGCGCGCTCTACATCGAGGAGAACATGATCGAGAGCCTGCGCGAGGGCGACTTCCGCGGCCTGGCCAGCCTCGAGCAGCTGTTCCTGCGGCGCAACCACATCGCCAGCGTCGCCGACTGCGCCCTCTGCGACCTGGTCAGCCTCAAGACCCTCGACCTGCAGGCCAACCGCCTGACGACCCTCGCCGGCAGGGTGTTCTCGCGCCTGGCCAGCCTCGAGACGCTCGACCTGTCGCAGAACCCGCTGCTCGCCCTCGACGCCGCCGTGTTCGCCGGCCTGACGTCCGTGCGCGTCCTGCAGATGTCGCGCGTCCACTCGGACAACGTGACGGTCCCCGAGACGGCCTTCGACCCCCTCAAGGGCCTCCAGATCCTCGAGATGTACGGCTCGCCGCACCTCGTCGCCCTCATCCTCAACTCCACCAGGATGCTGCACTCACTCAGGGGCGTCCGCGAGCTCAACCTCATGCACAACGACCTCAAGGCGCTCAGGAACGACTTCCCCGCCTTCTTCCCCAAGCTGCAGGTAGGAGGAGGGGGGAGGAGGAGGGCAGGGCGCGGGAGGGGGGAGGAGGGGGAGGGGGGAGGAGGGGAGGAAGGGTCACAGGAGGTGGGACGGAGGGGGAAGGGGGGGAAGGGGCACGGGAGATGGGGCTAGAGGGGGTAGGAAGAGGGGAAGGAGGGAGACAAGGGTGGAGAGGCACAGGGGGCAGGGAGGGAAAGGGGAACGGGAGGAGGGGAAGGAGGGAGCCAAGGGAGGCACAGGAGTGGGGAGGAGAGAGAGGGAGAGGCAACAGATGAGGAAGGAGGGGAGAGGGGGGGGAAGGAAACGGGGTTGTGGACTGGGTAGGAGTTTATAATTGATAAGAATCGAAACATTTCAAATTTAAGGACAGTCGGGTTTACAATTCAAAAATACGAACAGATATTTTTTCCCCTTTCTCTTTACATATTGTTTCCTTACGGACCTTGAACTATGAACTATGAACTTTTTTATGAACAGGCGCCTCCCTCTCTGAACAAAAGCATATCATCAAAATAATGTCTTTATATTAGTACAATGGACTTTATAGCAAAGGCACTGTATTTGAAGAACTAACCTTGAGCTGAATAACAAATCTATACTTTATTTAGTGTCCCTTTATCTTCATTCGATAAGTTGTTGTTTATTTGAAAATAAAAGTTATATGTGAACTATTGTTATCTATTAAAGTAATTTTTTTTCACACAATACCTCAATATTTGAGAAAAATTATTGTATATCATACTTTCTCTTCACTCGAGCAATTGTTCCTTATTTCACTTAGAATGTCATGCAAGAAAAGTGAAGTTTTTATTCAGCAATTGTTTTTAACACATTTGCCTAATGCAGTAATTTTTGTTTGTTTGTTTAACACACATTTTTATGTACATTCATGGTTATTACAGTACCTTTTTCAGCAATGGCACTGCACACATTTTGCAGTAACGTTTATGCATATATATATATATATATATTTATATATATATATATATATATATATATATATATATATATATATATATATATATAATATATATATATATTTGACATACAAATTTGCCTGTTGCAGTATCTTTTTATTTTATTTTATTTTATTTGTTTTTACTTTATTGACCTTTTACTATTGCAGTACCCTTTTTTTCTTTTGTTTTTCTTCTTTTTGTTCAACACTGACCTTTTTACACATATCCTTCCTGTTGCAGCTCCTTTTCATCTTTTGTTCAACGCTGACTTTTTGCACAACATCCTCTCCCTTGCAATACGTTATATTTATTTACTTGTTTTTATTCAACACTGACTTTTTAGCAAACATTCTTTTCCATTGTAGTACCTTTTTATTTTCTTTTAGTAAATTTTAGATGATTTCTACTCTACACTAACTTTCTTTGCACACAATTTTTAACTGAGCACCAACTTTTTTCACACAATTTCACCTATTTCTGTAATCTTTACATTATTTTTTTAACTCAACACTAACGTTAATCCACAAATGTTCAATTATTGCAGTAATCTTTATATCATTTTAGCTCATTACTAACTTTTTACGCATACATTTTTTTCCTGTTGCAGAAATGTTTATATTTCACGTATTGCAGTAATTTTTACATCATTTTTTTTTTAACTCAACACTAATTTTTTCCACATAATTTTACTTGTTGCAATAATCTTTACACTACATCAAACTCAACACTTTTTTTTTGCACACAATTTTTATCGTATTACAATAATGTTTATATTCTCTGTAATTCAACACTTTTTTTCCCACGGTGTCGCCAATTGTATCAATCTTTACATTAATCCTAACTCAACACTACCTTTTTTTACGCCCGCCCCGCCCATTGCAGGTTGCAAAGTTCAGCGGCAACACCTGGGATTGCACGAACCCGAGCAAGATTCTGTGGATGAAGAGGTGGATGGTGGCCAGGTCACCCGTCACCTTTTACCGGTCGTATAGCATCAGGTGAGCGGTTAGGGCTTCGTGGATAGAGAATAGAGGATAGAGGGGGTGGATAGATGGATAGATGGATTGAGGGGTGGAGGAAGGGAGGACTGAGAGTGGTAGATAGAAGAGGGACTGAGAGAGGGAGGAAAGGAAGGAGGGATGGAGTGAATTGGGGGATGGATAGATGGAGAGAGAGGGGGGGCGAGGGAAGGGAGGGACTGAGAGAGGGTAGATAGGAAGGGAGGGATGGAGTGAATGGGGGAGATAGATAGATAGATGGATAGAGGGGTGGAGGAAGGAGGGGATGGAGTGAATGGGAGGGGAGATAGATAGATAGATGGATAAGAGAGGAGGGGTGGAGGAAGGGAAGAGAGGTAGATAGAAGGGAAGGGACTGAGATGGGGATGGATAGATGATAGAAGGGGTGGAGGGAAGGGAAGACTGAGAGAGGATAGATAGGAAGGGAGAGACTGAGAGGAGGGTAGCTAGGAAGGTAGGGATGGAGTGCATGGGGGAGGATGGATGGAGGAGGGAGGAGAAAGATAGATGGAGAGAGAGAGAGAGAGAGGAGAGGGTTGATAAATACAGACAGCATCTGATTAAGTCTTGGTGTCTATCGATCATAAACAGATAGATGGATAGACCACAAATCCCATCAGTTTGGCAGCACCGTATAAAAGCCTGATAGATCATTGATAGACAGATAGATAGAGAGAGAGAGAGAGTAGAAACAGAGATATTCATAATCCTTACGGTTAAGCCTCGGTATCTATCGATCATAGATAGATAGATATATAAATCAGGGATGAATTTGTACCTTTCATTAAGCACCAGGTGTTCTTATTATTATTTTTCTCATTCATCATTATCTTATTTTCCTTATTCTTATTTTTTATTCATCATCTTCATCTCCGTTTCATTCGTCTTTTTCTTCTTCCTATTATTACTATTATTATTAAGTATTATTATTATCATTATTATTATTAATTATTAATTATCATTATTATATATTATAATTATTATTATTATTATTATTATTATTATTATTATTATTATTATTATTATTATTATTATTATTATTATTATTATTATTATTATTATTATTACCTCCGGAGGTTATGTTTTGGTAGCGGTGATTATGTTAGTTAAGCTTAGTTTAGTATAGTTGTTTAACTCAAAAAGTTATGGATAGATTTCTATGCTTCGTTTTAGCAGAGGTCTCAGCCCGACTTGGATGCCATTAGGCTTTGGTAAAAATGCAGGTTATGATCCGGATCCAGGATGTGCTCTCCCTCATTATTGTTATTATTATTATTACCATTATTATTATTATTATTATCATTGTGCATCTTATTCTTCTTCACCTTCTTTGTCTTCTTCCTGTTCTTCTGTTCATATTGTTCTCTTCTTGGGTATTCTCGACACAGGAGTAATATGATGCCGATACCGAGAAACTGTGATGAATTAATATGTTTTTAGATTTTTCCACGTCAGTAGTCAAATTTAAAAAGTGATTTATATCATTACCTTTATGAAAAGAAAAAAAATAGACTATATTTTGATATTTTGTCTGGCCTTTCACACCTTGGTATTACGTACATATAGTTATTACATTGACTTTTTTTCTTTTTTTCTTTTTTTTCTACTTCTTTTCCAGGCAATGTCTTATTATAAAACTATGTCATTATTGGTACTGGAAATGTCCGGTAATGTCTGGCTGTTTTCATGCTGGACAGACTACTCATTTCCTTCAGTAAGTGTTGCATTTCCAAGATCCCTTTCGAGGGCGGGAGGCCAGAGTTCAGGGAAGGCGTCACGGGTCCCTCTTCTCACCCCCGCAGGTGCTCCTCGCCGGCTCACCTGGGCTACAAACCCGTCATTCTTCTGGAGAATTCCGATTTCCTCAACGCCAGCACGTCAGTCGGTCCCGCCTCCACAACTACTACAACCACCGCAACAACTCCCGCCACAACTACAACCGCAACCAGCAGGACTTCAACGACTACAACAGCGGCTGTCCTCGTCCTACACGCCGGGGGGGCGGTCGCGGGCGCTCATGACGTCACGGGCGAGGGCGTGGTCGCGGGGACGTCGGCCTCGACGCCGCTGCCGGACCTCGCCGTCCTCACGCGCAGGGACAGCAACTCGCCCATCATCGGCGTCGCGCCCTTCATGGCGCGGCCCAAGCCCGCCGCCAAGAGGCCTCCGCCCACGACTGGCGCCCCGGAGACGACGACCGGCGCCCCTGAGACGACGACCGGCGCCCCTGAGACGACGACCGGAGCCCCGACGACTACTGGCGCCCCGGTGACTTCCACCAGGGCTCCTGAGACCACTGCCGGAGTTCCTGAGACCACGACGGCGGCCCCGGAAACCTCCTCGAAGGCCCTCCCTGGCGCCACCGAGGGCGCCGCCCCCTCCGTGGCCCGCAGCACGACCGAGGCGCCCCTCGCGGCCGCCGCCAGCGTGCGGGCGGCGAGGCGCCGCCGGCGAGCACGCCCGCCGCCCCCTCTGCCGCGCCGGCGGGAGGCCCCGGCCCCTCGCCCAGCCCGAGGGCGCGCCGCGCGCGGACCCCGCCCCCGGCCGCCGCGAAGGCCTCGTCGCCGCCCTACTGGGTCATCCACAACCGCCGCCGCCGCAGGAGCCGGTGCGGCCGGCGCCACGCCCGCGGCGGAGGGCGGCACGCCGCGCAAGAAGTGGCGGAGGCCGCTCAAGGACGCCCGCCCCGGGACGCCGGACGCCAAGACGCGGGCGGCCGACGCGGCGGCGGCGGCAGCGGGGCGCCCCCGCGCCACCGCGCCGCCCACAAGAAGGAGCTGTGGATCTTCCGCGGCGACGGCTCGCGCGGGGCGGGCCGCCGCTGCCCGTGGGCGTGAGCGACGCCGCGTCAGCGACGGCGCGGTGGTGGGCGCGGGCGTGGTGGCGTCGTGCGTGGGCCTGGCGCTGCTGGTGGGCGGCCTCCTGCTGGCGCGCGGGCGCGGCAAGGCGGCCAGCCCGCTGTGGGCGGCGTCGTCGTCGTACTGGCGCCAGGGCGGCGACGACGACGTGGTGATGGCGGTGGGCATGGGCGCCGCGGGCGGCGGCCTCGTCACCGAGTCGGAGGGCACGGTGGGCGTGGTCACCGAGACGCACCGCGGCCTCAACAACCGCCTGTACCTCCTCCTGCAGCGGGACTCCTCCACGGGCATCACGCCCGAATCGCTGCCCGACCCCCGCGCCTCACGCCGCGCCCCCGCGACCCCCGCGCCCCGCCCACCGCTCCCGCACTGACCCCCGCCCACCGCCCCGCACTGACCCCCCACCGCCCACCGCCCCCGCGCTGGGCCCCGACCTAGACCCCCCCCCCCCACTGCTCCGACCCTGCAGAACCCTCGCTCTCGCTTTTTCTTCCTCTTCCTCTCTCCCTTTTCTCCTCTTTACTCCTTCCTGTTCCCTGTCATTTCCTTCCCGTCTGACTTCTCTCTTCCTTCATTACAAATGTTCTGTCATCCCTCCTTCCCCTTATTCTGTCTTTATCACCCTCTTCTCCTTCCCATCTACGGTTATCCAAGAGACCAATCTTTTTACAGAAAGAAATGAACAAACAAATAAAGAAAGAAAGAATTAAAATACCAAAGTGAAAAACAAAATGGTGACAAAGAAATTGACAAAAGACTAAGAACAAAAAAGAATGACGATACAAAGAAACAAGACGAAGAAACTGACGATAAAACACGTGAAACGCAGAACAGGAAGATAAAGATCGAGAGAAAGCAGAAACACCGATATAGAAAATGGGAGAAACAGGGAAAGAGGAATAACGAAAACGAAGACAAACCAAACATAACGAAAACGGACACAAGGGGAAGGAAGAAATAGGCAGCAAAGACATAAACAAATAAACAAGGACATGTAATACATTCTTTGTGTCCTTGTATGTTTGTTTACTTGACAATGACAAACAATATTCTTCAAAGACAAAGGACAATTAGATTAAAAAAGAAAAGAAAAGAAAAGAAACGACAAAACATTCTTACAAGAATAAGAACAAACAGACAAATAAAAATAACCGTTTTCTGTGAAATTCCAAAAATACAGGTACGTTTTTTGTGTGTTAACCTAACGCTGTTTAAAAAAGAAAAAAAAAAGTTTGAAAACAACAGTTGCGCCTTTTTTCCCAACTAGTCATTAGCATAAGAGACACTAGAAGTTAGGAAGTTGTTAGGAAACTTTCTTTTATATCTAATCAAGAAATAATATTAATAATAATAAAGATAATAATAATATCTGACAACTCTGCATCAACGCTGCGTCGAGTTGCCAGTTTATGATTTTCGCCGTAATTTTACGCGGTGAAAATAACGTGTGTGTGTGTGCGTGTGTGTGAGAGAAGTTAACTCAACGGTGAAGTTAACGATGAAGTTAATTGTGTGTTGATATCGCAAGGGAGAAATTAACATGAGATTTTAACGTGCCTGGTTGCAGATCGTGGGCATACAATAAGCCTGTTGTTGCATATTGCAATCCTTAATTTACATGTATATGTGTGTGTTTGTCGCGCATTTATCTTCATATAAGTAAAGTAGAAGATAGAAAAAAAGTAATGTAAATCGTAGAAAAAAAAATACATTAAAGGAAAATAAGAAAATGGAAAAAGAATCACTATTAACTTTCAGTGATTTGCGTTAATTACACAGTTGACAAAGACAGAGACACTGCACTGTGTTACCCGTGAAAATAAACAGAGAGAAAGACAATAAAGCGAGACTAAGTATAAACAGAAAAAAAACATCTATTTACATCGCTAATGTGAATAACGATCTTTAAAAACAAAACACACACGCTTACAAAGGCCGAAAGAAAATGAAGCCAAAGACCAATCCATAACCCGAACACCCGAAGACGAAGCCAAGGCCAAGAAGCACCCTCACCCACGAGTTGAGACGAGGCCGCGGTTCCTGTGATGTTATAATGTACATTTCTGTGTCTCATTCAGTGTATGGCGACTGTGTATATGATGGTGGAGAGTATATCTCTTGTTTTAGATATTTTTAGTTATGGAATGTATATGAAATCTGTCCAATAAATAATGAAACTTTCGAATCTGGTTTTATTTTTATTAATCATCTTTATTTGTCTACCAATTTTTGTTTATTCAGTTATATAGTTTTATTACTTATCTTCATACTTATATACTTTTTTTTTAAGGAAGGGTCGGAGGATTAATCGAATATGCACACACACACACACACACACACACACACACACACACACACACACACACACACACACACACACACACACACACACACACACACACACATGTACGCACGCAAAAGCACACACAATCACACATACATGCGCACACACACACACGCACGCACACATACGTATGTACGTGCACACACGCACATGTACACACACATACACAAACATACGCACGCACACATGCACGCACAAACACATCGACACACACAAACACACACACACACTAAAAAATAAAGATATCTTTCATCAACATAAGATAAAAAAAGTAATTATTACTAAAAAAAATGTTTACAACACTAATAATCGTAGCAAAAAATACTGATAATGAAAATATTATTAGCAGTAGTAATAACGATAGATATGATACCAATGATGATAAAGATAATTATGATAATGATGATAATTATAATAATAAAAATAGTCTAAGATGAGAGTAATGATAATAATGATCCATGATGCTATCGATAATAAGAATTAATGATACCATTAATAGTAATAAATGATATTAATGATGACAATTAACGATAATCAAAAATAAATATAATAATAATAACAATGATAATGACAATGATAACAATGATAAGGGTAATGATAATCACAATAGTAATAAATCACATAAATGACATTAAAATAACGTTAACAATGATGATAAAACTAATGAAATTTTGATAAAGACGATGATAATGTCTGATACTCATTTAATTGTACAAAGTGCCATTCGTCCATTCGTGCAATAACCGAAATAACCGAATAATCAACATAACCGAAATAACTGAAATGGCCGAAATAGCCGGATAACTGAGTAACCGAAATAGCCAAAATAGCCGTATATCGGATATTACCGAAATTACCACAATAACCTACATAACTGAATATCCGAAATAATAATAAAATAACTAAAATAACTGAAATGACTCAATAACCGAGTTTTGAAAATCGAATAATCAAAAATAACAAACAACCGAATAACCGAAATGATTTTCAAAAATCAATTAATCAAAATAAATTAAATAACCGAATTTATCAAAATAATCTAATAATCAAAACAACCGAATAACCGGAATGACCGAAATAACCGAAGAACCGAAATAACCGAATAACCGAAATATCCGAATAACCTAAAGAACCGAAATAACCGAAATATCCCAAAAAAATAACCGAATAACCGAAATAACAAAAATAACCGAATAACCGAAATAACCAAAATAACCGAAATAATTTTAAAAAACGAAAGACCCGAACTGGTTTCCGTCGAGCAACAAAATCCTCAGAATTAGTGACGATTTTGAGTTGGATTTGAGGAAGGAAAACGCCTCTTGAAAAGCCCGCCAAAACTGTCAACATCGCGGCCTCTTGTTTTCCCGCCATCAGAAGAATTAGGGATGATGACGATAATGATGATGAATAAGATGAATATGATTATGATGATGATTATGATGATGATTATGAATATAATGAAAATGATGATTGTGATGATGAAAAGGATGATTATGATGGTGATTATGATGAAAATTATGGTTTTGATGATGAATATAATGAAAATGATTATGATGAATGCAACAATAATGTTCATAATATAAATGAAACAATAATGCCATTTATTTAAATGTATATATATATATATATATTATATATATATTATATATATATATATATATATATATTATATGTATGTATGTATGTATATATATGTGTGTATATATATAGACATATACATTCATGTAATATAAATATATTACGTATGTAAGCATGAGCCGTATTCATGTTGACAAATGTAGAAAAGGTATGTGGGGGGGGGGGGGGGTTAGTGGTAGGAGGATGAATATCGGAAGGATGGATAGTTGGAGTTGAGGGGATGTGTTGTCTTGGGAGGGATTAGGAGGAAGGGGTGTAGGGGTGCTATGAATAAGAGGGGGATGGATTTCAGGAGGATGGATATGGGTAATCGGTGGTGGGCGGAATTGAGGGTGTTAGGTTGTGTTGAGAGGGAGGAGGAGGAGGGGGTGTAGGGCGAATATGAGCAGGAGGGGGATGGATATCGGCAGTCACTTCAAGTGTGGAGGGAGCATGAGTTATGGGATCTTGTGTCTCGAGCATATATTTGAATGCCTTCCATAGTTTCTGCAGTGGAGTTTGTTGGAGAGTTTTGTGAGAAGGTAATTGTTTTTGCAATGGAATTGGTTGGAGAGTTTTGTGAGAAGGTAATTGTTTGTGGACAAAGGGTTTCCTTATGAGGGGGGCGGGAGAGGAGACTGGTGTCTGAGGAGTAAAGGTAAAGGTAGGTGGAGGTGAGTGTGCTGTAGGGGAAGAAGGGTTAGAACGTTTAGTCTGTCTACTGCGGGTAGTGCGGGGAGGGAGAGGGGAGGGTGTTGGGGCTGTAGTTGAGATAGGAGTTATGGTTGAGATTGGGGTGTCTGGGTTTAGATTGGCAAAGGAATTGGTCTGAGGGATGTAGAATGTAGAAGTGGAAATGGGGACATCTTGGGGTGGAGAGGGAGGGGCAGAGCGAGCGATGTTACTAGAGTATGGAGTATGAGAGAAACCTTGTCGACGTGCTTCCTGTCTGGCTTCACGTAAAGTGAGACCATTTTTGTATCTGAGAGTTGCTACCTCAGATTCAAATTTGTAAGTGGGACAGCCTCTATAAAATACATTATGGGGGCCGCCGCAGTTAGCACATGTTCGTGTTTGTGCAGGGCAATTTGATCGGTTATGACCAGGTTGGCACATACGGGGCATGGGTCTGTGGAACAGCAATGTTTGGCAGGATGTCCAAAGCGCCAACAATTTTGACATTGACGGGGAGGGGATTGGTATGGTCGAACAGGGAGGGATTGTCCACCAATGTAGATACGTAAGGGAAGGTCATGTGTACGGAAGGTAATTTTGGCAATGTTGGTCGGATTCTTTCGTTGACCTCTAGGAGGAATGGTGTAGCAATGTGCTGATTTCACATCTTGGTCTTTGAGGCATCCTAATAAGTCTTCTCCACAGTCTGACCAATCTTTGGTATCGACTGGGCAGTTTGCGGGGGAGAGAGAGAGACAGTTCCGGTACAAGTATTAAGGGTTGGATGAGGTTCTGCAGGAATGGGGTTGCCAGAATGATCAGTTAGATTTGATAATGCTATAGATTCAGTTTCTGATCTGACTGTTACGAGACGGGAGCGATCGCGTCTGGTATAGAAAGGG
>NW_020869880.1:33572-43572 GCF_003789085.1 Penaeus vannamei
TTGTCATTTGTCCAGTACACGATGCAAAAATTTCTTAACATAAGAAGCTACTGCATCTTAAATGTCAGGCAGTTAAATCACCAAAATCTTTAAAATGAAGTAACAGTTTTTCACTTTTTGAAAAAGCATACGTACATAATTCCCACTTTCTCAAAGTAACTCTTCTAAGTAATTCTATCCATTAATTGAATAAAACCTCTGTATGTTCTTCATGATCATACTTCATCATTACTTATTTACAAACCTGTTAAAAAGTAACAAACTAAAACATAATAGCAAGACATCAAAAGAACAAGGCTGCTTTCCATGGATATCATGTAAGGCCCTACGTCAAAATGACACTACTTACATATTTCCAAGTGCTACGTCTGCAAGCAGGATGAGACCCGTTGGGTTTGACTGTGAGGTGCAACAGTAGTTTGCAGACTTGGACACCAT
This sequence comes from Penaeus vannamei, assembly GCF_003789085.1. Taxonomy (NCBI): domain Eukaryota; kingdom Metazoa; phylum Arthropoda; class Malacostraca; order Decapoda; family Penaeidae; genus Penaeus; species Penaeus vannamei. Next base: position 34,011 of record NW_020869880.1, read on the forward strand.
ATCAGCGAAATAGACACCCTTACCAAACATGTAACCAGTGACGGGAGCTTCCGGTGGTGCAATTCTTAGACCCTGAAAAGACACAGCACAAGTTTTAATATCAAACTCATTTGATGATTTTTGCTTATTTCTCATTTCTAACACTTCACTTAGTGTCTAATAACCTAAAGAAAAGAAGAAAAAAACAACAGTAATTGAAACAGTTCATAGCACTTAATAATTTTTGCTTATTTCTCATTTCTAACACTTCACTTAGTGTCTAATAACCTAAAGAAAAGAAGAAAAAAAAACAACCATAAGACTATACTAACTATACTGCTAAATATCTAACAATCTATACAGCAGTCTATCAAAAGGAAAAATATCTCAAGACAAAAAAAAAAAGTAACAGCTACTATTCTTAGCTATGCTTTTCTATCTCATGTTAGAATCTAATCTACTCATAAACCCTGCAAATTAATTTTTCAATTCTTTCAATCATATATAAATCTTATCAAGCGAAACTGAGCATTCATGAAACTCAAACTGTCACTAAACACAACCCTAATTGATGAAAGCGAGAAAAAAGAAAAAAGTACGCGAGTCTAGAGATACAAATCAGACAAAAACGTCAAATTCAAACAGCCACTGAACACAATCCCAACCGACAAAACAGAAAAAAGAGAGTAAAAGCACAAACCTGAGAAAGAATGCCAGCAAAGTTGGTGAGCCTGGAGCCGTGCCAGAGGAGCTTGCGATTGTGGAGCTGCTTGAATGGCTTGAAGCGCTTCTTCTCTCCGCTCCTCTCGATCTTGAACGCCTACAGAGTGAGACAGACGAGATTAGTTGCTTTTATTTAATCAGGGTTTATTACCAGTTGCAGAGAAAGGTCACAGAACAGGTCAAACTCTTAGTGGGGGCAAGGTATGTTTGTGGGGGAGAAGAAAGGAGAAGAAAAGAAAGAGAATAAGAAGGAAACAGGTAGTGATTACCATCTGAAAATAATTACTATTAACCAATAGTAATTACTAACAGGGGACAGGAGGACTGGGCAGGAGGAGGTGGAAAATCTACAATATTTCTGGTGTTGAGACAAAATATAAATATATATATAACAGTCTCCTTTGACTGCAGCAGGTATCATGTATCACATTTATAAGGTTAATAATCACCATAAAGAATTTTAATACTTCAATATCAAAAGAAATTTGAGACTTAAAAAAAAAGATATACATGTCTGCCTCTTTATCTGAGAGGCAGACAGCAACAGACAGACAGAAACTCACCTCCTCAACCACCAGCTTATAATGTCCGTGTGTGGATGCGTGAGTATTACTGACGTATTTCTTGATCATGCTGAACTCCTCTGACTTCTTGTCCACCACGTCGATCTTGGTGTTGAGTTTGCGGTAGTGCTTGTCGATCGGGTCGGCGTCCTTGTCCTCGTCACCCTCCGACTTCAGGAGGTTGTAGGCCACCTCAATCTCACTCAAATTGTCCAACATGGCCACCTTTGCCTGGGGGGGAACGGTGTAGGGGGTAAGAGCAGTTGTCACCAGTGTGATTCTTGATCAAAAAGTAAATATAATACAAGTTGTGATGGTAATGACATTAGTCATAGCAACAGTTCATAATCTTGGTACTGATGTATTATTAACCCACTCGCGCCGGGTACATTTTATTAACAGGGACGAATGGGTTAACAGTAACAATAAAAACAATAATTATAAAAATGACAAGTATTAATATTAATAATAGTAATAATAATAATAATAAAGATGATCTTCAGTATTTATTACAACTATCATTATAATCATTCTAAAAAAGAAAAAGAAAAAAAAAACATTTTTCTGCCAACTAAAATGCAACCTCTCACCTTGATAAGCTCTAGATCATCCAGGATGGGGGGTTTCTTCATGCCGAAGTCGTGGGGGATGAGGGTGAAGAAGCGGTTGGAGCAGTCGAGGAGCTGAGCCTTGATCCTGGCCTGGGCGGAAGAGGAGGCGGAGTCTGAGTCGTCATCCTTCGTGTCCTGCTTGTCACTGATGAGCTTTAGGGCTTCCGAAAGGACCTTGTAGGCATTCTCGATCTGCTTCTTGCTCAGCTTCCCAAGGGGCATCTTCTTCACGTCAATCTGTGGGGAGGAGGGAAGATGTAATTTAAAAAAAAAAAAAAAAAAAAAAAAAAAAAAAAAAAAAAAAAAAAAAAAAAAAAAAATAATAATAATAATAATAATAATAATAATAATAATTAATTGCTTACAAATTGAAAAGGATGATAAAGATTCGACTGCATTCCCTATGAAGACTGACTGTTCAGATGGAAGTTGGAAGTGATCATTAAAATGCATGATGACCAGATGGATAAAGTAAATAAAAGATACTACAGTAAATAACTGGATGGTATACAAAGCTGAAGACTTAAAACACAATTTATCACTGAGGCTGTGTTGAATCGGACTAGTGTACAAATTCAATTTATCAATTTATGAAGCCTAATTCTGAAAAACAGATGAAGGACTTGAATGCTCCTTCAAAGTAGTGAGAACAAATTCATACATCAGATATGATATATATTATTATATATAAGGACTCTTTCGCACTGCTTACCTCAAACTCAACAAGGGCATTTTTCATCGTGTCTACATCAAATATGAGTGCGACTAGCTCCTGGACTTGCTTTGGTAACTTGCTCTTTGAGCCTCCTGTGGTAGGCTTCTTTACTATCTCTTCATCCTGTAAGTATAAGCATAGAAATATACAAAAAATTGGTGTGATTTTCCATAACAATATCAAGCCTTCCTTTCTGAAGAGCGTCATATGAAATCACTTTATCCCAGCTATACTGTATTCCAAAACTATACATGCCATACTCAAAAACAAAACACCCAAGATGAGAATCACCAACAAAACCATTTTCAGTAGATCACAGTCATCCCCTCCTCCTCTCAATAGCATTCTCCTTATCAACTGGGACAAAAATGGTGGTCAAAATAATTTTAAACCAAACAACCCTAAGGATACAGAAGAATATCCACAGCCCTACACTGACCTGGCCGTAGTCGATGTCGAGTGGATACCAACAGCCAGGCACCTTGTTGAATTCCTTGGCAGAGAAGCGGTTGCCTGTCTTCTCTTCGTAGAGCCCCTCGAACTGGGCCAGGGCATCCTGCAGGTCCTCCTTGCTTTCCAGCTTGTTGTTGCCGATGGTGGTGCCAATGCGACCCCAGGAACGGAATAACCACCAACTGCGATAAGTAGCCCATGCACTTTAATGTCTTTTGACAGGATTTCAATATCTCTTAATAGGTTTTCATTCTTTCTCTTTCTTTAATTCTGTCATTTATTCATCATAAACTACGTCACATCTAGATCCCCATACCTGTTTTTCTTGTCACTCTCCAGCACTTGCAGCTTGTAATAGGAGTTGGTTCCTCGCACAATGTCCACCAAGCCCAGGACACAATTGTAGATCTTTTTGCCTCCCTTCAAGGTTGAAAAAGAGAAAATATGAACAAAGTTGTGATTCACACGCAATAACACAGCTGACTGACAGTTATAGAGGTAAATAATTCAGATATTATTTTATCAATCAGCATGTTATATTTATGTATAAATCTATCTACACAGACATACATATATTGATACCATATTCATAGTAATGTATCTATGTAATTATACTTATAGATTTTCAAAACCAATATATACAAGTACTTATATATCCATCTATATGCTCTATACATCCTTCACTATCTATCTATCCAATTATATGTATTGATGCCATTAAAACTACTAACACAGTAAAATGGACACCATTGTGCACTGTCTGGTAAATGTGACTAACTTGGTAGTGAGCTGGGATGTTTCCATTTCATTTTAAATACACATGGCTACTGAATATCTAACACTATGAAGGAGCAGGCTAATATGAGGAGCTCATCATTAGCTGAACTTGCCTTCCGCAATACAAGCCAGTTCTGAGTTAGATACTCAAAAGCTTCTGGGATTCCACCGGCACGGCCAGCAGAATGGTTGAAATTCCTATTTATGAAGGGATTTACTGAGCAAAAATGCAGCAGGGACGAGCTGCAGTCAACATCTGCTATCCTAAAGTCCACTTTGCCAGATTTGTTTAAATCATAGCTGTGAAATCACTGATGTATTGTGAATTAGGGTATCTAGAACCTTGCTAGATATCATGTAACTTGCTAGTTACAAGAAAGCCCAAAAGGAGGATCCAGACAATGATCTCCCAAAATATAATTGCTGCCCTAATTTTCTTTTCTACACTTAATAATGGTCCTTCATTCTCATGCACACACATACACACAAATAAGTACGCTGATATCACTTGCAATACAATTATGCCTAATTGTTTAGTTGACTAATATGCATTATTCCAACTTCCCATAAAAATATACTGATATTAGTTTCAACCTTTTATAATATAGATTTAGCTACATTTAGAAAAAAAAAATATTGAACTTCATTTGGGAGTTTTGGCATTTTAAAATTTGCGCTGAAAAAGTGTTTTGTTTAGTTTTTCATCCTGCTGTTTGGCACGTGGCAAATTCTATTAATAAGTATCATTGTAGAGGTGGTATCAGACTGCTTTTGGGGGCTGACCTTGAGATGGGAGGTTATCAGTCAAAACAACTTAGACCTAGCACGTAATTCCTTCATCCAAACAGAAACAAGCAAAGTAAGCCTCCTCACTCCCCCACCTGATACACATGGGCCTTGTCTTCGAGGCCAGAGTCTGGGTCGACAGCTGCTCCTCCCTTCAACTTGATCTTCTGTTTTTCCGGCATGCTCTTGGTGAATCGAGATTCTGTGGGAAAAGGAGAGGAGGTAATGGTGGCACCTGAGTAGTTTGTCAGGTTGGTTGTAAATATACTTCTAGATGTGAATTTCCACACAAAACTTCTTGTAAAATCCTTTGCAAATGAAAGCTGTGAGGATGTTTGCATTAAAAACCAATGGAAAAGAAAGTACTCATGGTCTTTGATTCCTATATTGCAACATTTATTAGAAGAGGCAATAATCTAAGGACCTGATGTCATGAACATAAAGGATGGAAACAAGATATAATTCCTTACCAAATTTAGATTTAGTTGATGACTTAGAAGCATGGACTCTGTCCTGGGGCTGTAAGAGAACAAAGATACTGTAAGCTGAATTCATGAAGTAACAAGACACTGATGTTAATAACGATATCAATAAAAAATAAAGAGACTTTTACCAAGACCTATTACCTTCAAATTGATACATATTCTAACATTCAACATTTCTCTGATGGTCAGGAGGAAAGAGACAAGTACATCTTAGGGTGTCCTACTTATTAACAAAAAGGAATTTCTAGAAACACAAAATAAATGCATAGGAGTGTCTGGCACGGATCACTTATGCCAAACCGGAGGGATAACCCGACATTCACGACCTATACACGCTAAAAATCAAGAATCATCGAATATCTCCAACAATAAGCATTCAGATGGTAAGAATTGACACACTATCGTTTTTTATACAAAATTCGCCATTTGTCTTAATCTAGACTTTCTTTCATTTAAAGTACAAAACCAAGGGATTTGGCAAAAGGCCCAATGTCTTTATCTCTTTCTCTTACAGAACAGGGAATCATAACAATATTACTCCACTGCCTTACATCATTCCGCATAAACCCATTGAAGCCAAGAGGGTATCCATACATGCCCTGTTTACTGCATCCTTTGTTTAACAACAACGATAACACAGAAGGCACCACAGTCACCAAGTAGTTAATTACTAGGCCTACCTGATATCTCACCTGCTTACCCTTTTCCTTGAATTTCCAGAATGAAAGGTGGTACTTCTATTTCCATTTGTATTATTAATACTGTCATAATGATAGAAGAATCAATAATAATAATAACAATAAATAATAATAATAACAATAAATAATAATAATAATAATAATAATAATAATAATAATAATAATAATAAATAATAATAATAATATAATAATAATATAATAATATAATAATAATAATAATAATAATAATAAGTAATAATAATAATAATAATATAATAATAATAATAATAATAATAATAATAATAATAATAATAATAATAATATAATAATAATAATATAATAATAATAAATAATAATAATAATAATAATAATAATAATAATAATAAATAATAATAATAAATAAATAATAATCAATAATAATAATAATAATAATAATAATAATAATATAATAATAATAATGATAATATATATATAATAATAATAATAATAATAATAATAATAATAATAATAATAATAATAATAATAATAATAATAATAATAATAATAATAATAATAATAATAATAATAATAATAAAAAAACAAAAACCCTTACATCGCCACCCCAGGGGGCCATGTTCTTCTTCTGGATCATGAGCAGCGCACCCCCCTTCTCCACCTCCTCCAGGAAGTCGTCGCTCACGCACTGGATGTTGTGCTCCTTGGCGGCATCGATCTTTTTGTTGGTGCCTCCAATGTGGTCTGCAAGGTGGAGGGAGGGAAGCCGGTAACATTTTGCGATCCCCTTTTGTGACCCAGGTTATATTTTCTCTGGCTATTTATTTTGCTCTTATTATCATTATTACTATTAATGTCTTTAGTACTGTTAGGACGACAATAGCAATAATAATAACAATAATAACAATAACAATAATAATATTAACATTAATAATAACAATAATAATAATAATAATATAATAACAACAATGACAATAACAATAACAATAACAACAATTACAATAACAATAATAGTTAATAATAATAACAAAAACAATAGCAACAATACTAACATCAATGTTAATATTTTGTTGCCATTTTCCTTAGACTGACAATGTTTTCATTATCCCTGCTATCATGACTGTTATTACTGATTTTGATTTTTAAAACATTATCAATATCACCATCATTATAATTAAAACAAGACTAAATTCAATTACAAGGAAAAGAGAGAGATAAAGAGCAGTAGATGAAATGAGAAAGCAAAAATGAAAGACGATAAGAAAGAGAATGAGAAAAAGAAAAGAGAGGAAAAGAGACACATAAAACCCTAGAGAAACCAGGAAAGAGAATGAGGATGAAAAATAAAACGAAAGATAGACATAGCAACAGTGAACTAGAGAAGACAAGAAAGAAAGAGAAAAAGAGAAAGAGAAAAAGAAAGAAAAAGGAGAGAAAAAAAAAAAGACAAAGGAAAAGAGGAAAGAAAAAGAAAGGAAAGAGAGAAAGATTAAGAGAGCAAGCAAGAAACGTTCAAATCCAGAACCAAAGCAAACGCAGCCACAGACCAGCAGTCGTGATGACGGCCGCTGTGTCCTTCTCCACTTTGCTTGCCACTTCTCCTCCGAGTTCCTTGATCTTATTCTTCATCTCCTTCTTTTCCATTCCAAACTTGTCCCCGACGATGACGAACTTCATGCCTTCAAGCGGTTTACCAGAGGTCGACATGGATGAGCTGGGATGCGGAGGAAGGAACAAATTAGAGCTCAGGTGATCTTTGCCAGAAGTCAACCACATCCTCATACCCAGGTGCAATGATTCAAACTGGGGCACTAGCTTGAAGGGGTGACTGGCTCAGAGAGATCTTTAAATATGCTTTAACAATTAACAACTTAAAATCTAGCAATTATAGTCTTATTCTGCATATTTCAGGTCAATTCTAATGAACCTGGGAATGTTTAGAAGATAACACTGGGGCAGCACCTGTGTTTGCACAGCCACACCATTACGTCATGTATTCTGAATACTATTTGTTTGACACTGATTACAAAATACGTATACAGCTATGATATATCTTTGTAGCTTTTGGTGAAGAGTACTTTTTTTGTGTAACTGATTTCAAAACTTCAGCTTCAATTTATACTCTTCAGAAACTATACAATACTTTTCAAAGTTTTTGATCTGTAGTTTTCAATAAATAATATCAATTACATAATCACAAACATAGTCATAATAATCAACTCACCCATTTTCTGTCTTCACGGTCAATTCAGCAGTTGACGGCCCATGGTCAATCCACACTCTCTTCTGAATTCCTTTGAATTTATACTGATTCCTAAAAAATACAAAAAATCACAAAATATTTACTTACTTTTCTTTTTAAAAAATGCAAAATACACATGAAAGAATTAGAGCTTAGCATAATATCTGGAGCACCAACATGAAAAACAAGGAACTATATCTCTTTACTCACAGGAAGTCAAAGTTATTTTTCAGCTCTTCTGGTATCTTAAACGGACGGCGTTTCGGCTCCTTGACTAAGTTAGTGCATTTTGTCCACTCGGTGAGGTTGCCATGGCACTTGTAACCTTTACCAGACCTTGGATGAAGTGGAGGAAATAATGCTGATTATAATTAAGTTAACTGAAATGAGTCCGACTTTCATGTGTGATGACACAAAACATTTGCAGAACACTAATGTTTATTGAGGTAACAATATCAAATTGAATATTTGTAGAAAAACAATGTTTACTGTGGTAATTACAGCAAGCATACATGCATGCATGTATGCATGTGTATTCACACACATGAACACATACACACACATTCTCTTCCAATCAAAAAGCATAGCAGAGAATTTATTGTTCCTTACTCGTAACTGAGACGTCCATCCGGGCACACCTCACAGGGCTCAAGGGCACCAAATGTCATTCCATCAACAATGACATCCAGCATCTATCAATAACGATAAAACATAGAAAATAAACAAAACTAAAATGAAAAGAATTGATTGTTATCAATTAGTTTATCTTTCACACAAAAATCTACATTTCTTATATTTAGCACAATTTCCCCACACTTCACTTCCTTTTTCCTATACTCCTTAAAAAAAAACAAGAAAAAATTAGTCTAATATCAAAATCCTCACACAAAAAAAACTTTTATGTTGTTGTTTTTTCAATGTTCCCTACAAAAGTCTTCTTTCAGCATCAAATCCTACACACCCTCAATGACACTCATCCCCTTAAAAAAATATTTAAACGTTAACATCTTACCTTTTGCAAAATTCCATGGCTCGTACCTTGCTTTCTCTATACTCCCCCTATTCTTGAAATGACTTCAGCCAACACAATGTACCTACTGACTGACAGGTTTAAAGTCAACAGTCATCTCAATTATTGAGATTACAAACTCAATCAAATGCCACCTTGCTCCTACTTTCTCTTTTCTTCCCATTCCCCTTGTCCAACATGTCTGCCTCATCAAAGCTTAAAATCCTCAAAACAAAGACAAAAATAAAATAAAATAATAATAATCCTAATGTCATGACCCAATCCCTCTTCACACAAGAAGAATCTTCCCAGCCTTACCTTGCTATCCCCAGTGGGCATGTACTGGTCATTGTGCTCCAGGATGTAGCTCAGCTCCTTCTTCTTCAGAAGCTTGGCAAGGTTGTCTCTGTACTTGAACATAGTCTTGCTCTGCTTTCGAACTGTTTCCTCTTCTTCTGTTTTAATCTTCTTTGGCGCACAGTCAGGCTCATCTTCTGCCTTCCTCTTCCTGATGTGGTGTTCAGAAGGAAGTTTAGTACACTAGATAA
>NW_020869881.1:0-40835 GCF_003789085.1 Penaeus vannamei
GAAAAAAAGAAGAATGAGGTAAAAAGAGGGAGGGAGGGAGGGAGGAGGGAGGAGGGAAAGGAGGGAGGAGAGACAGAGACCTCAAATGTCACCCTTGCTGTCCTTTCTGTCCCCCTCTCTCTCCCTCTCCCTCTCTCCCTCTCTCCTCCCTTCCTCCCTCCCTCCCTCTCCCTCTCTCCCTCTCTCCCTCCCTTCTCCTCTCTTTGACGGGATAACTTCTCTTGTTTGTTGTCAACCAGGTGTGGTACTCTGGGGGGGGGGGGAGGGGGAAGGGGAAGGAGGGGGGGGGTGAGGGGAAGGGGGATGGAGGGGGCGAAGGGTGAAAGGGGGAAGGATGGAGGGGGGTGAAGGGGAGGGATGGAGGGGGGGTGAGGGGGAAGGATGGAGGGGGATGAAATGGGGGGAGGAGGATGGGGAAGGGGTAGAGGAGGAGGAGGGAGGGGGATGGAGGTGTTGTTCATCACTTCCCTTCAAAAAAAAAACCCTTAAAAGTCATTTTCACACAGAATGGAGGAAATGCCTAGCTCATTTCCCCTCTCTCTCCCTCCTCCCCCCTACACCATTTTTGTTTCCTTTAATTTCCTCTCTCCTTCCCATCATTCTTTCTTCCCTCCCCTCCTCTCTCCCTCTCCCCTATCCTCCTCTCCCTTCCTCCTTAATTCTCTCTACTTTTCCTCTATTCCTCTCCTCCCTCCTCCTCCCTAGTTCCTCCTATCCTCCTCCTCCTCCTTCCTTCCTCTCCCTTTATCCTCCCTCCTTCCTCCCCTACCCTATTCCCTCCCTCCTTCCTTTCCCCCTCCTCCTCTTCTCCCTCCTGCAGACCGGAAGCAAATAACCGCTCCCGACTTCCCAGCGTCATCACCACCTCATCACCTCACCACCTCAGTCATCACTTTCCCCGCGTCATCACCACCTCATCACCTCACCATCACCTCAGTCATCACTTTCGCCGCGTCGTCATCATCACCACCTCATCACGCGTCATCACCACCTCATCACCTCACCACGCATCACGGGGGTCGTCGCCTCATCAGCGGTGATTCTAAGGAGTCGCTATTTTTTCCTCATCTTTATCCGTTTCCACTCCATTCGGCATTTTCTTATCCCCCTCTCTCTCTCTCTCTCTCTTTTTCCTTCATATTCGTAGGTATTCGAAACTTGATTTTGTTGTTGTTGTTGTGGTTGTGTTGTTGTTATTATTGTTGCTGTTGTTGTTGTTTATATTATTGTTTGTTTATTGATGGTTGTAATTATTTGTTGTTATTGTTTTGTTGTTGTTGTTGCTGCTGCTATTGTTATTCTGTTGTTTTATTCGCTATTATGATCTTCGTTTCACGCAGCCAGATTTACCTCACGTCTCTCTTTTTCTCTCTCTATCCCTCATTCTCCTCATTCTCTTGACGTTCCTCTTCCTTCCCTCTCGCTTCACCTCATCTCCTCATTCTCCTTGCCTCCCGTCCTTTCTCATCCTCCTTTATTCTCATCCTCCCCCCAATTCTTCTCTTTACTCACTCCTCTCTCATTCTCCATCTCCTTTCCCCTCGCTTCTCCTCTCCTATTCCCCTCACTCCTCATCCTCTCCCATTCTCCTCCCTTCCCTCATACTCTCTCATTCTCCTCCATTCCCCTCACATCTCATCCTCTCCCATTCTCCTCCTCCACTCCCCTCCCTCCCCTCATCCCCCATCTCTCTAGCGACCACGACCGCCCTTTCCCCTTCCTTCCCCTCTACTTCGGTCCTCAACCCTGACCTTCTAATTGCCTCCATCTCTGCCCCACCATCATCAAATAGTTCCTCTATCTCCCTCTTTCTTGTCATTATTCCTTTTCCCCCTTTCTTTCTTTCTTCTCTCGCCGACCCTAATGCCTCTGCCACTTACCAAGATGTTTCCTCTTCTGTCTTCTCTCCTTCGCCTCCTTGTCTATTCTCTTGTTGTCTTCTACGCTGCTCGTTCTCCTTGTTATTATCCTATTTGCCTTCCCCTTCTTCGCTGCACCTTTCCCCTCTCTCGCGGCCTTTTTCGCTCTTTCTTTTCTTTCGCTTAAGTCCATTTATCTTGGGTTTGTGTTTATCCCTCTTTCGCTATCTCTATCTCTTTCTTTCTCTCTTTCTCTCTCTGTTTGTGCGTTTTGGATTCTATGATTCTGTTATATTGTGTTTATCCCTCTTTCTCGATCTCTATCTTTCTTTATTTATTTCTTCCTTTCTTTCTCTCTCTCTCTGTCTGTGTGTTTTGGATTCTATGATTCTGCTATATTGTGTTTATCCCTCTTTCTCTATCTCTATCTTCTTTCTTCTTTTCTTTCTTTCTCTCTCTGATGTCTGTGTGTTTTTGGATTCTATGATCTGCTATATGCCTCTTTCTCTATCTCTATCTCTTTCTTTCTTTCTTTCTTTCTCTCTCTGTTTGTGTGTTTTGGATTCTATGATTCTGCTATATCGTCTCTGTGCCTTGCCTATGTCCACTCTATCTCCCCCTCTCTCTCTTTCTCACGTACCGGATCCTTTTCTAATCCTCCTTCTTCCCTTCTCTCCCACCTTCTCTGGTCTTCCTTCCTCCCCATTTTGTGCCTCCTCCTTCCTCTGCCTCTCTCTCTCTCTCTCTCCCCATCTCTTCTAGTCTTCCTCCTTCCCCCTACGTCTGTCTCTCCCCATCTCTTCCTCTCTTCTCACTGCCCCCTCTCCTTCCCCCTTCCTCCGCCTTCCTCTCCCCCACCTCCTCTCCTCCCTCCTCCTCCTTCCCCCCTTCCTCCGCCTTCCTCTCCCCACCTCCTCCTCCTCTTTCCTCCTGCCTCCTCCTTCCCTCCCTTCCCCTTCCTCCGCCTCCTCCCTCCTCCTCCCCTCCTCTCTCCCCCCCTCCTTCCCCCTTCCTCCGCCTCTCCTCCTCACCTCCTCCTCCTCCTCCTCTTTCCTCACTGCCTCCCGCGCTTCTCGTCCCGTGCCCTTCCTGCCTCATAAGCGGGAGTGGCGGCCATATTTTACTTGCTGTCAATTACCGAGATTGCTCGCCGGCGCACCTACAACCGCTTTATTGCATCTCCACCCGCTCGCCGAGGTCGTCGCTTGCTTCCCCTCGGCTCTCGGGGGGCGTCGGTCACTCGGTGGAGGGTGAGGGGAGGGAAGGGAGGGGGTGAGGGAGGGGAAGGGAGGGGGTGAGGGGAGGGGGGACGACGCCCTTCGCCCTTCGTCCTCCTCCTCCTCCTCCTCTTTGCCCATGAGGGGGTGAGGAGAGGGGGTCACGACGCCCTAGGTCCTCCTCTCTCCTTCCTCCTCCTCCTCTTTGGCCATGAGGTCCTTCGAGGCATTTTTTTTTAAGGGGGAAAAAATTGCGTGGATTAACAGGGAGGAAAAGGCTGGAGGGAAATAAATATTGCGTGGGAGAGGATCTCGGCGTCGGGGCTGGACTGTGCTTCGAGGAGGAGGAGGAGGAGGAGGAGGAGGAGGAGGAGGAGGAAGAAGAGGAGGAGGAGGAAGAAGAAGGAGAAGGAAGAAGAAGAGGAGGATAACGAAAAGGAGGAGGAAGGGGGACGAGGAGGAGAAGGAACAGAAGAGGAGGGAGGTGAAGGAGGATGCTCACAGACGGCGTCGGCGGCGGCGAAGAGGGACTTCCCGCGGTCCCTCTTCTCCCTCTGCTCCCTCTTCTCCTCGCTCCCTCGCTCCCCCCTCCTGCTGCCGCCCGCCGCGACGCCAGATTTCATTTTCCGGGATCTGTGATGATCCCAAAGCGACTCTTCGGGGACTAATTTTATGGCTGCCCATTGATTGTGATGGCCGGGCTGTTATGGCCGCCGCCGCCGCCGCTGCTCGTGGTACCGCTGACCCGTCCTCGACCCTCTCCCCCCCCCCTTCTTCCCCCCCTCCCCTCCTCTTGGCCGCCCCTCTCGGACCTTCTTCCCTCTCCAGGTATCTCTCGGATTCCTCTCCCTTCGGCGTCGGGGGAGGGAGGGAGGGGAGGGGGGGGGGAGGAGAGGGGGGGAAGGGGGCTCAGCTCTTCGGGAAGGCCCCTCGGATGGCGCCCGTCGTCTCGGGGTCCACGTCGGGGTCGCGCTTTCCTTTCCGTTTTGTTTATATCCTCGTGGCTTTTAGACGCCACTATCCTTCACTTTAGAGGAATATAATAAATATGATGATAATGATAAATCCACTTCTTTCTAATCACAATGATCTATTAAATCCACTCGATCGCCTTCATTCTTCCTCGCGATCAACCACACAACACGAGATATCACTTGGTCTTCCACAACCCACGTTAGATCTTCTTCGTCACTGCACCACACCCACGAAAACACTTCGAAAAAAAAACGCTTCCTTCTACACCATCACCATCTTCACCATACGAAAAAACACCGAAAAAACGCTTCCTCTACACCATCACATCTTTCACCATTCCACCAAAAAAAACACCATCTACCATTCACACATCACCACATTTCTTCACGCCAAAACACACACAAAAAAACAAAGACAAACAAACAAGGACAAACAAACAAGGACAACCGTCGGGGAAAAACGAGAGAGCGGGTACTTACCACGTCTGGGGTGGAGGCTCCGTCGGTATGTGTGGTGTCGGCGGACGCCCGACCGGCAGCCACGGCAGAAGCGTTATTGTTCGAGTCGCCGGGGCCCAAGACCTCTGGTTTGGGGCCCTCGCGCTCGTCAATGACCAGGTCGATGGGCATTTTACCCTTCAGACAAGAGATGTATCGGTGGCAGAAGTTGTCGCACAGCTCGTGAACCTGCGGGAGGAGAGAGAGGTCGGGTCAGATCGGGTTGTCGGTGGTGGTGGTGTCGGCGGGGCGGCGGAGAGGAGGCTCGGTTTCGGCTTCCGTCGCCACGTCGCCACGTCGCCACCGTGGACGAGTAAATCTTACGTGGATCTAGCAATTTAAAAAAACACACAAACACAGTACCAGCAATATAAACCTTCCCCCTTAAAAAAAAATAATAAAAAAAAATAAGACACACCTACGTATCCGTGCGTGCGTGCGTGCGTGCGTGCGTGCCGCGGCCGGAAAAGACGAGCGAGAACGAGACCGCAACCCGGCCGCCACACAGCCTCACGAACCGCGCCACGCACCGCCACAAATCCGGATTAAAACGTGCCAACAGGAGTAAACCTTAAATCATCTGCAGCCAATGGTTCCAGCGAGGGGAAAACACGCCTCCGAGGGGATTAGGCGCTCGTGCGGGGCGGGGAGTGGCTACCCCCTTTAACCTGTCACGACCAGACGCCCCAGCGAAGGGGAGGAGGAGGAGGGGGAGGAGGAGAAGGGGAGTGGGAGAAGGAGGGGAGAGGGAGGAGGAGGGGAGAGAAGGAGGAGGAGGAGGAGAGGGGAGTGGGAGGAGGAGGAGGAGGAGTGGGAAGAGGAGGGAGAGGGAGGAGAGGAGGGAGAGAAAGTGGAGTGGAGAGAGAGGGGAGAGAAGAGAAGAGGAGGGAAGGGACACAAAAGGAAAACAGAGCGAGGGAAGGGAGGGGGAGGGAGAGGGGGAGGGGGAGGCACCCCCACCTATGCCAGTTGAATACACGCTCGGCATAAACTTTGCATAAATGATTAACTCCTAAAGAATTAGCCAAAGGAATCGTTATGCTCCTTGAGATGGCGGCGGAGGCGGAGGTAAGACGGGGGAGGGGGGGGGGGAGAGAGAGAGAGAGAGAGAGAGAGAGAGAGAGAGAGAGAGAGAGAGAGAGAGAGAGAGAGAGAGAGAGAGAGAGAGAGAGAGAGAGAGAGAGAGAGAGAGAGAGAGAGAGAGAGAGGAGAGAGAGAGAGAGAGAGAGAGAGAGAGAGAGAGAGAGAAGAAAGAGAAATAGAAAGAAAAATAGAGCGAGAAGAGAAAGAGAAGAAAGAGAAAGACAGACAGACACAGACAGAGATACACCCAAAAAACACTTTAAAATTACACCTAAAATCAACTCAAAACCGGAAACCAAAAAATAGATAAACAAATAATCCACCAATATTTCCATATCACCTCGGCTACTTATTCCTTCATACAAGTTTTCCATACCGTAAATAAAAATAAATAAATAAATAAATAATAAATAAACAAACATTAATAACAAACAAATCAACAAATAAATAATAAACAAATAAATCAACAAACAAATAAATAAATAAACAACAAACAAAATAAATACAAACAAACAATAAACAAAAAACAAAAAATAAAATATATATATATATATAGCTTACAGAATACACTGAATTCCAAAATCGTCTTTCCCGTAACCCTTTCAGCTCGAGTCAACACCAGCTGTTCCTGGAGTGGCCGAGGTCGAGGGAAGAGAAAGAGAGGGAGAAAGAGAGAGAGAGAAAGAGGAGAGAGGGGGAAGACAGAAAGGGGGGCGGAGAGCTAAATAAGACAAAGGAGAGAGAGAGAGAGAGGGGAGAGCGTTAAGAGGATAGGGGGAATGGAGATAGCGAGAAGGGGAAGGAGGGAAAGAGGAGAGAGAGAGAGAGAGAGAGAGAGAGAGAGAGAGAGAGAGAGAGAGAGAGAGAGAGAGAGAGAGAGAGAGAGAGAGAGAGAGAGAGAAGAGAGAGAAAGAGAAAGAAGAAGAGAAAGAGAGTGAGAGAAAGAGAAACAGAAAGAAAGAAAAACAGAGCGAGAGAGAGAGAAAGAAAGAAAGAAAAGAAAGAAAGCGAGCGACAAACAGACAAACAGACAGACAGACAGACAGACAGACACAGCGCCCAGGTGATGACGGGCTCACGTGCATCGTCTTGTCACGTCAGGAGACACTTAGAGCAGCCGATACGCCCCTTGGCTGTGTCTTGCCCGTGACGCCTTACGGGTGTCAAAATGGGGGAGGGGCGGGGGGAGAAAGGGAGGGAAGAGGGGGAGGGAGGCAGGGGGTGGGGAGAGGAGGGGGGTTGAGTGAAGGGAAGAGGAGTGAGGAGGGCGAGGAGGCGACTTGCAGAAGGGGAGGTGAACAGGGGGGGGGAGAGGAGCGGAGGGGGAGACGGAGGGGGGTGAGGAATGGGGAGAAGGCAAGGGAAGAGAGGGAGGAGGAGGAGGAAAGGAGAGGAGAGCGAGGGGGTGAGGGAGGAAGAGGGGAGAGGAGAGGAGAGGGAAGGAAATTGAGAAAGAATGAAAGGAGGGAGAAAAACAAGAGAGTAAAATGAGAAGCTTGAACAGATAGGAAGAAGAGCATGACGAAGAAGACGACGAAGAAAAAATGCGAGAAGGAGCAAGGAAACGCAGAATCTAAACAAAAACAAAGAAGAAGAAAACAAGTAAAAAAAGAAAGAAAGAGAGAAAAGGAAAGAGATAAAAAAAACAAGCGAAGAAGAGAGTAAAAAAAGAAAAGGAGAGAAAGAAGGAAAAGATAAAAAAAAAACAAACCCCAAATCCAAATCTGGAAACCGATCGCAGACATAAACAGTAAAAATTTTAAAAAAATAAATAAAAGAAATAATAAATAAACGAAGACCTCCCCAATTAAAACCGAGACGGAGCCAATCACCCCTCTTTTCCTCTTCCCCTCTTTGGCGACGCAGATCATGCTCGCGTCTTTTTTGGCTCTTCCTTTGAGGAGGGAAATCCAAGGCTCTTCTCCTCACCCTCAACCCTCGCCTCGCCTCCCTCTCCTCTCTTCCCCCTGCCCCTCGTTCTCCTCATCTTCCTTTCCTTTCTCTCTTTATGCTTCGTTCTCGTTCCTCTCTCTCCCTTTCCTCTCTTACGCTTCTCGCTCCCTTCTCTTCTCTTCTCCCTCTCTCTTAGTCTCTCTTTCTCGCTCTCTCTCTCCCTTTCTCTTACTCTCTCCCTTCTCCCTCTCCCTCTCCTCCCCTCTCCCTCCCCTCTCAATCCTCTCCTCTTCTCCCTCCACCCTCGTACTTATCTCTACCCCTCATACTCTCTCTCGTGGAGGTTTGGAGGGAGGAGGGAGGAGGGAGGGAGAGATGGAGATGAGAAGGGGATGATAGAGAGGAAGGGAAGAGAAGGATGGAGGGAGATAGAGAGATGGAGGGGGAGAAGAGAAGAAGGAAGGAGGGAGAGGACAGGGAGGGAGGGATGGGAAGACGGAGAGGAGGAGAGAGGGAGGAGGAGAGAAGAGAAAAGGGAAAGGAGAGGAAGAGGAAGAGGGGAGGAAGGAGAGGAAGAGGAAGAGGAAGAGGAACGGGGAGAGGAAGGAGGGGAAGAGGGAGAATGAGAGGAAGAGGGAGGAAGAGAAGAAGAGTGGAAGGGAGGAGAAGGAGAAGAAGGAGACGAGAAGAGAAGAGAAGGAGAGCAAGAGGGAGAGAAGAAAGGCGAGAAGAGAGTGAGAGAAAAAGGGAGAGGAAGAAGGTATATGCAGTGCTTTACTCTTCCTCCAAATGAAATCATCCACGGAAACCATTAGCACTGGTGGCGACGCGCCGAAAAAAAGTGGGGAAAGGGGGGGAGGGGGAGGGGAGGGGGAGAGGGGGAGGGAGGAAGGGGAAGGGAGAGATAAGATAGAGAGAGAGGGGGGGGGAGGGGGAGGTGAAGGGCAGGTGAGATGAGTAAAGGGAATGTGGGAGGGAAGGGGAGAGGGAGGGAGAGGAGGAGAGGGGGGGAGGGAGGAGGGAGGGGGGAGGGAGAGAGGGAGAGAGGGAGAGAGAGAGAGAGAGAGAGAGAGAGAGAGAGAGAGAGAGAGAGAGAGAGAGAGAGAGAGAGAGAGAAGAGAGAAAGAGAGAGAGAGAGAGAGAGGAGAAAGAGAAAAAGAGAAAGAGTGAAAGAGAGAAAAGAGAGACGAGAGAGAGCGCAACACTTTCAAATCTCCCTTTCCCTCTCTCTTTTTCCCCCACCCTTGCCGTCAGCGTTTCGAAACCAATAGTTATTACCTGGAAGCTGCGAGATAAGAGAAGTCAAAGGGTGGTCTGAGGGTGGGCTGAGGGTGGGCCGAGGGTGGGCCGAGGGTGGTGGGCTCCGAATGGCTCGAGACGTCATAAGCTCAGGGCGTGAGAGCATCAAAAGACACACACACACACACACACACGGGCTCTCAACGCCGCATTTAGGATACGTTCTAACCCCAAACGTCATCTCCGCGCAACTTTGGATCCATTCTAGCCTTAGGAGGGGGGAACCTAACCCACACCTACCCCCCTTCCCCCTTCCCCTCCCTCCCTCCCTCCCTCCCTCCCTACAACCAACCCCAATCCACACAAAACCTAAACCTACCTAAAAAAAAAAAAGAACAAATAACAATACCTAAACAAATAACCAAAAAAAAAAACTAAAATGACAAGGAAGGTGATAATCACCAATCAACTACGGTGTTTCCTATTCTTGGGTCCCCGCTGCTACAGAATTGCAAAAGGACCAATAAAGATCGCTTCCCTGCAAGTCTCGAGATACAAGGTCGTAATTCACCGTCTGATAGCATCTGGCAGCTCCCCGCCGCTCTTGTCGGCGCGGTGGGCATTGATTTTTTTTTTTGTCACGGGGGCATTCGGGGATGGGGGTTGGGGTTGGGGGGGGGGGGGAGAGCTTGCTTATTTATTTCGGTCCAGAAAGAGATTGTGTCTTATTTAAATACGCTCATAACTAAAGGGAACTTATTAAGGAGAGGCGACACTGGTCTGCGAGGGAGGAGGGAAAGTGAGATAGAGATAGAGAGAGGGGGAAGGAAGGAAGGGAGAAGGAAGAGAAGGAAGAGGAGAGAAATATTGAGAGGGAGAAGGAAGAAAGGAAGAGGAGAGAAATATGAGAGGGAGAAGGAAGAGAAGAAGAGAAATATGAGAGGGAGAAGGAAGAGAAGGAGAGAAATATGTGAGGGAGAGGATAAGAGAAAGTGAGTGAGAGTGAGAGTGAGAGAGAGAATGCTGGGCATACGAAGAGAGAGAGAGAGAGAGAGAGAGAGAGAGAGAGAGAGAGACGAGAGAGAGAGAGAGAGAGAGAGAGAGAGAGAGAGAGAAGAGAGAGAGAGAGAGGAGAAAAACTGCCAGACAGACTCCTCTATATTTGAACTCCCGGGCACATGGCACTGCAACGTCTATACAAAAACATCTTTCTAATCCCCCATACACGCTGTTTTTCCCCCTCCCCTCCCCCCCTTCCCCTCTTACCCCCCTCCTCGCTTCCTCCCCCTCCCCCTTCCCCCTCTTCCTCGCTTCCTCTTCTCTCGTCGCTTCTTAGAAGAAAAAAAAATAAGTTGGCATCTCGTTCAATTACCATGGAGGACCTCGTTGCTCTCCTTACGTACACATGTACACATATACTCGTACACACGAAAACACAATACGCACACAAGCTCCTATAGACACAAAGACAGACAGACACACACACACACACACACACACACACACACACACACTCGTACACACACACACACACACACACGTACACACACACACACACACCACACACACACACAACGTACACACACACACACACACACGTACACACACACACACACAAACACGTACACACACACACACACACACACGTGCATTACCTACGCCCAGCCGCTTAATATATGCAAATCAGCCTCTGCAAAAGCACAGCTGTTCTTAAAAACATTCTCACAGTCTCACCAAAATCCACCAACTCTCAATCACTCGACAACCAAAATGATGACAAATTATCATTCACGAAAGCAGGGAGAGAGAGAGAGAGAGACAGGAGAGAGGGAGAGGAGGAGAGAGGGAGAGGAGGAGAGAGAGGGAGAGAGGAGAGGAGGGGAGAGGAGAGGGAGAGGGAGAGGGAGAGGGAGTAGGGAGAGGGAGAGGGAGAGGGAGAGAGGGAGAGGGAGAGAGGGAGAGAGGAGAGAGAGAGAGAGAGAGAGAGAGAGAGAGAGAGAGAGAGAGAGAGAGAGAGAGAGAGAGAGAGAGAGAGAGAGGGAGAGGGAGAGAGGAGAGGGAGAGGGAGAGGGAGAGAGAGAGAGAGAGAGAGAGAGAGAGAGAGAGAGAGAGAGAGAGAGAGAGAGAGAGAGAGAGAGAGAGAGAGAGAGAGAGAGAGAGAGAGAGAGAGAGAGAAGGATGGATGGCGCGTAAAGGAAGAAGAATGACGAGGTAATAAGCGCACGAACAAAAAACACGAATAATTAGAACACGAAGAAGAAGAAGAAGAAGAACGGAAGGAGAAGAGAAGAGAACCAGATATCTAGCCGTCACGAACGTCACCCTTTCGGCAGGGCGTCACCTTTCGCCTCTCCGTCACACGTGTTCGTCGCGCATCAGCTGATCGCCGGAGCCCAGCTGATCGCTCTCCCAAAACAAATGCGCCGGACCATGCGTGTTCCTCCCGCCGCCGCCTTATCTCACTTTTATCTCGTCTTCAAAAGGCTTAGGCGTGACAAAAGGCATTTCTCGACACGCCCCTGAATGGCATGGGGAAGCACGGAATTATTTACATACGGCGTGGCGCGCGGCCTTTTGCCAAAATAGCTGAAAATCTCTCGAGATTGAATATGCATACCCGCGCTGCAATCCCGATCGTGTCCAACGCCATTCCGTTTACGTAAACGAAAACTAATATATAATCCATGTTACCTCTTGACACGTGTTCTTAAAGTTAATAAAGAGGAAATGATACACAAGATATTTATATTCATGAATCCAGACCCCAATAAGGGACAGGTTATCCGAGAAAAGATACAGCGATTAAATGCAACGAGAAATTATTAAGAAAAACCCACGCCATTTGATAACAAAATCCACCTCCCATTTCGAATTCCTCAGAGAAAAAAAAATGAATGAAAAATAAAATTCGCACTTTCTTCAGGAGCTCGCGAAAAGCCTATATGATGCAAAATAGCGCACAGAGGAGTTAGCAAAGAGGGGGAGAGAGGGAGGAGGGATGGGAAGAGAGGAAAAGAAAAACTTGTTTTCCTTGCTGTCAGCTGGCAGAGGTACAAGATTTGGGGAGGGAAGGAAAGAGAGTGGAAAACATGTCTCTATCTTCAAGGAATAGGGAGGGAAGAGGAGGGAAGAGGAGGGAGGGAGGGAAGGAGGGAAGGAGAGACAGAAAGGTAGAAGGAAGGAGGGAAGGAGAGAGAGAGAGAGAGAGAGAGAGAGAGAGAGAGAGAGAGAGAGAGAGAGAGAGAGAGAGAGAGAGAGAGAGAGAGAGAGAGAGAAGAGAGAGAGAGAGAGAGAGAGAGAGAGAGACAGACAGAGAGAGAGAGAAAGAGAGATAGACAGACAGACAAACAGAGAAAGAATAAAACAGAGACAGAGAGAGAAAGAAAGAAAGAAAGAAAAGAAGAGAGAGGTCAGACACAGAACCAAACGAAACAAGAAAAAAAACAACGATCAAAGAAAGACACGAAAAGGTTTAAAAGGATTAAACCATGAAAACAAGTCATTAAATCCGAGACTTTGAATTCTCGAAAATGAACTTACAGCGCAGAAGAATATAACATCGGAAAAAAATCCTCAAAGTCATTTTAAACATCAAGTTAGACTGATAAACATTTACTATCAAAATCACATGTAAGTAAACAACAGTCAGTACAAAATACAATAAAACTACTGCTAATAATAATAGTAATACAACAATAGCAACAACAACGATGATGATAATAATAATAAAACAATAACAATAATAATAATAATAACAATAACAACAATAATAATAATAACAATAATAATAATAACAATAATAATAATA
The DNA here is from genome assembly GCF_003789085.1 of Penaeus vannamei. Classification (NCBI taxonomy): domain Eukaryota; kingdom Metazoa; phylum Arthropoda; class Malacostraca; order Decapoda; family Penaeidae; genus Penaeus; species Penaeus vannamei. Next base: position 12,572 of record NW_020869881.1, read on the forward strand.
ACAATAATAATAATAATAATGATAATAATAATATCAACATCAACAGTATTAGTATTGCTATTGTTGCCGTTGTTTGTGTTACTGTTTTTATCATTTTTTATCACCAACAACAATAAAAACAACAACAAAACTTAAAAATCAAGATAACAAAAAGAAAGAAAACTGAAAACAACAACAATAAAAACAACAACAAAAAATCAAGATAACAAAAAAAAAGAAAAACTGAAAACAACAACAATAAAAACAACAACAAAACTTAAAAATCAAGATAACAAAAAAAAAAGAAAACTGAAAACAACAACAATAAAAACAACAACAAAACTTAAAAATCAAGATAACAAAAAAAAATAAAAAAAAAAAAAAACTGAAAACGTCTTCAAGAAACCACTTCCATCTTACCTTTTCTAACTCTAAGAGATGAAACCGGAGCACTTGAATCGCTTGAACCATCTGTGGGGGAGAGAGTTCAAGAAAAAAGGCCGATTTAGTCACAGACAAACAATTGGATAAAGAAAGGCCTAAATGTATATCTAAAAAAAAAAAAAAAAAAAAAAAAAAATTCTGAGAAAAATATAACTTAAAATCTAGAGGTATTTTTTTCCTGTTTTGAAGGCCTAAATAACTAATAACTAAATAACTAAAATGATGTATTGTTTCTGCTTTGAAGGCCTAAATGTATATATTTAAAAAGAAAATCTAAGAGAAAGAAATAACTAAAATCTAGATGTATTTTTTTCTGTTTTGAAGGCCTAAATGTATATCTTTAAATAAAAATCTATGATAATATAAAAATATATGAGAATAATACTAAGTAATAGCTAGATGTATTTTTTCTGCCTAGTTTTGAAGGCCTAAATGTACATCTTTAAACAAAAATCTCTGAGGATAAAAACAACTAAAAGCTAGATGTCTGTTGTTGTTTTTTAAACTATTTTTAAATCTATTTGGTTTGTCACAGATACAAGTAACAGTATCCCCTCCTCGCTCACATTCCTCTTGGAGCGACTTCTCATAATCATTCTAATGCTACCTTCTCTAACGATTAAAAGAACCCAAGGGGCTTAATCCAGCGGCTTTTTGGATTATCCTGCTGTGGGTGTCGACAAGCCATACGCCTGCTAGCCTGATCTGAGCCTGGATAATAGCGGGGTTTGTCTGCTGCGTGTGTAAGAGAGATGCATTTTATCTCTCTCTCTCTCTCTCAGAGCGAGCGAGAGCGAGCGACCTCTCTCTCTCTCTCTCTCTCTCTCTCTCTCTCTCTCTCTCTCTCTCTCTCTCTCTCTCTCTCTCTCTCTCTCTCTCTCTCTCTCTCTTCTCTCTCTCTCGCTCTCTTCTCTCGCCTCTCGCTCGCTCTCTCTCTTATCGACGCTTTAACGTGATTTTTAAGTTTACGTAAAATCTCGGGAGGAATTTAAGAGGACTTTCTCGCGCGCCGCGAACTCGGTTGTGTTATATCAATTAGACTCTGGGGATTCTTTGGCTTCTTTTGCTTTGTCGTCGTCTGGATCTCCTTCCTTCGCCCCTCGCGCCGCCGCCCCCGCCGTCCTCCCCGCAGCGGCAGGCGGCGGCGGCGGCGGCGGCGGGAGAGCGGGGAGGCGCTGCAGGAGGGAGCGAGCCTCGAGACAGCGCCGCCCGCGCTCGCCTCCCCGCCCTCCCCGCCCGGCGCCCCCGCCCTTCGCCCTGGCTCCTTCTCCTCCGAACGGCGCATCTCCCTCTCCCTCGCGAGCGGCAACCCCGTCCCTCGGCCGCCGCCCGCCCTGGCCGCGCCGCCCGACCGGGAAGCTGCTCGCCCGCGGCCAACTGCCTCCATGATGCTCCTGCAACGCATTTGCATATTAACAGGCAGGGCGCATCCGCCGTGAGCCGCCCGGCCAGCCCGCCCGCCCGGCCGAACGCACCAATCAAACAAAATGGCGCTCTATCACAGCCCCTTGAGCAGGCCCCGCTATACCGGACGGCGCCCTCGCTACAGCGGACGCCCTGGACGCCGACGGCGCGCGGTGGCGGCCTTTGCGTGGGCGCCTGGCGGAGGGAGGGCGCCATGCAGCACGCAGAGCGCCCCTGCCTGCCACAGGCCCCGCCCGCCCAGCGCCGCCCGGCCCGACCGTGGGCGCCGTGGCAGGTGGCGGCCTCGCACGCCTCGCGCCCTCCGCGCCGGGTACACTGCCGGGGCGGCCGCTGCGGCACCGCGGGGCACTGGCGCTCCGCCCTGCGCCCGCCCGCCCGCCCGCCCTCCGGGTAACGGCGCCCTGTCTATCGCGGCCAGGACGGCGGACCCAAAGCCCGCTCCGCTATCGCTGGACCTGCAACCTTTCTCTACCTGTAATTTCCTTTATTGCAGGTAATCTTATTAATTACCTGTAACCTTCTGCTTAACTTATAACCTTCACCTTAAATCCCTTTGTCCCTTAATTAATTAACTTTCGCCAAGACTTCCTAGGTCTTTCCAGAACGAAACAGAGAGAGAGAAAACGCGTAATATTTTCCATGATTTTACAAACGCAGACGATTAAAACTATAATGATAATGATAATAATATTAATTTTCATTATTGCTATTATCATCATCATCATCACACCGCATCATCATAATTATTATAGAAATAAAATGAAAACTGGACTAAATAAATATAAAAGGCTCTTGTCAACACCCGCTTTTTCTACACAATAGGCCTAATAGTGTATTTTTTTCCAGAAGAAAGAATTAGAAAAGAATAATGCAAAAATAAGATCCATCTAGAAACCTATTTTTGAATTCAAAATAATATACGTTTCCAAAATTAAGATGTGTCGATAAACCTATTTTTGAATTCAAAATAATATGCATTTACAAGTTGAAGATCCGTTTATAAGCTTATATTCTAAAATTCAAAATAACATATATTTGCAAAATTAACATCTGTCTTTAAACCTGTTTCTTAAATTAAAAACTCTAAATATTTGCAAAATTTAAATTGTTCTATAAACCTATTTTTGTTTAATTAAAAACAACCCATATTTGCAAAGTTATAACCTGTCTATAAACTTATTCCCTAAAATTAAAAAATAATACAATTATGCAACACTCAAGACCTGTCAATAATTTGCATACTCTGATGAAACCCAAACAATTAATGAACAACTGGCGGTGTTTTCTGTCATGTGGCAAACTTGTTCAATTTAGGCAGAATCTTAAATTACATACGCTTTTGCAGGTTATCTAAATATCATCTTTAATAACTAGTTTGAGTTACATGATTGAACATCGATCTACTTAATCAAGATCATATTTCCTAAATGTTAATCAGTTTTATAAAAATTTTGAAACATCCATCTAGTTTACATTTGTGTGTATGTTGGGTGGGATTTCATCTATCACAAATTTGAATAAATCTCATGATCTTGTCCATGGTCACAAAGACATAAAAAAAAATGCATACTATATAACAAAACACCTACAATGTATATATATATATATATCCACACATCTCTACAAACTTGAAACATCCAAGAAAAAGTAAAAACATATCTACCAATCATATCATAATTACCATCTTAATCCAAGACCTCACTGAAGTAATAAACACACAAAACACACACAAATAATTATATATATATACTAAATAGAAAAAAAAAAAAATTAAAACACAAGAGAGAGAGAAAAGCGATGGGTAGTTACTTACTAAGCTATCAAGCTCTGGGTTTGCCTGATAATATGGCTTCTCCTGCCTAATCTGTAAAAGGCAAAATTTCGGGGCTAAGTCGGACTCTTTGGAGGCATAAGGGCGGCTACTGGGACCCGCCCACGGGGTCGGAGTGGGCGGGTTGTGCAGGGGTGGGTGGGGTTGGGTGGGGTGGGGTGGGGTGGAGGAAGGGATAGGGGAAGGGAGGAAAGGGGGGGAAGAGAGAGAGGGAGAGAGGGAGGGAGGGAGAGGAGGAGAGGGAGAGAGGAGAGAGAGAGAGAGAGAGAGAGAGAGAGAGAGAGAGAGAGAGAGAGAGAGAGAGAGAGAGAGAGAGAGAGAGAGAGAGAGAGAGAATCAGAAAAAGAAACAGCGAAAGAAGAGAGAGAGGAAAAAAAATATATATATAGAAGTTCAAGAATAGGATAGAGAAGATAAGAGGACAGAAAAGAAAGAAAAGGAGGAGGAAAAAGGAAGAGAGAGGAGAAAAGGCAAGGAGGGAAGAAGGATCAAGGACTCTACACCCTGGCGGAGTGATGGTGACATTAGGCCGAAAGTGATGGTGATGGTGATGGTGGTGATGGTGATGGTGGTGATGGTGATGGTGACTTACCATGCTGTCAACTTCAGGATGTGAGTAGTAGAAGGGTTTCTCGTGTCGTAGCTGCACGATGAGGGAGAAACAACACCACTTAAGTTGCATTTTTGAATCTCTAAATCTTATTTCATTTTATTTTTTTATTTTTATTTGTTTTTTTCTTGGGGGAGGGTAGGGGATTAGTGGGAGGGTAGGGGGGGAGGGGTTGGTAAGGGAGGCTGGTAAATAAGACGGAGAGGGAGAAGGGGAGGGGGAATGGGAGGTAGGGGAGGGGGGAGGGGGGTTGGTGAATGAGTGAAGAGGGTTTTTTTTCGATAAATAATAATAGTAGTAGTAGAGTAATAGTAAACTTTACAAGAAAAAAAAAGAGTAATTGAGTGGCAATGATTGATAAATAAGGTGTTATGGGGTCAAAACGTAATAAATTTCGGAGGGGCTAGTAATAACAGTTATAAATAAAATATATATACATAACCAGCAGAGGGTGGGGAAGGAAGGGGATGATGAAGACAGGAAAGCACGTAATGGGATAAATAAGGGAAAAAGGAATGAATGGTAATGAACAGTGGAAGAGGCAAACGTAGCAATACCCAAAACAAAATGGAATATTAATCGAAATATCAATCTTTTATATAATTATCTTAGCTCAATTAAATAAAAAATAAAAATAAAATCAATAAATAATTAAATAAATCAACAAAATAAAACTAAAAGTTATTAGCAATTAATTAAAGGTGCTTTAAAACTTCCATCAAATTTTGGGGGTCATTGTCACGTTGCAAAGATAATGATAAATGCCAAAAGTGCACATTGATAAACCATCTGCAAGGGAAATATGGTGAAACATATATAAACATTTATCACAATATACTAAAAAACAATTTATTTACTTTAAATTAATGTATCTTCATGAATTATACTAAAAAAACTATTTATTTACTTTAAATTAATGTATCTTCATGAATCATACGAAAAAAATTTATTTCCTTCAAATGAATATATCTTCATGACTAGCAAACTCAATATTACTGTCACATTTATTTTTACGTTAAGAATTTTGTTACTAGGAAATGAACCGTCAAGATATTTCATTAAAGTGAGAGACAAATACAAAATATGAAGAAATATACAATGATATTTTGTCCTTATAATAATCCACAGATATAACATCTTACAAGTAAACAAATTAAATATCAATAAGTACAAGATAAGACATGGGAAAGATATTAAGGCAACAGGAATCCTCGTCACGTAAATAATGATAATAATGATAATAATAATAACAATAATAATATTAAAATGCGGTTGTCAGAGAGCTTACAAAATCTCTCTCACTCACTCACTCACTCACTCTCTCTCTCTCTCTCTCTCTCTCTCTCTCTCTCTCTCTCTCTATCTCTCTCACTCTCTCTATCTCTCTCTCTCTCTCTCTCTCTCTCTCTCTCTCTCTCTCTCTCTCCTCTTCTCTCTCTCTCTCTCTCTCTCTCTCTCTCTCTCTCTCTCTCTCTCTCTCTCTCTCTCTCCTCTCTCTCTCTCTCTCTCTCTCTCTCTCTCTCTCTCTCTCCTCTCTCTCTCTCTCTCCGACAGCCGCCATAATACAAGCAATTGTCTCACCGACCCAAAGATAAGAGCATAATTTAGTCGGATTTATCACTGAAAGGTCTTCTCGGCCTCGGATTATGCCCCTCCCTTCCCTCCCCCCCTCCCCCTCCCCCTTCCCTTAATCCTCTCCCTTAACACCCCTCCCCCTCCCCTCTCCCTGCCAACCTATATTCCCTTATATGGTCTCTTTTGTTCTTGAAGAAGCGTTCTCTAATCTCTTTTTGTCTTGTTCTTGAAGGAGTGTTCTCTAAAGCTCTCTCTTATTCTTTTCTTTTTAAAAGGCTTTTTTTCCATCTGTGGTTCTTCTCGTAATGTTCTTTCTGTTGCTCTGTTGTTCTCTTCTTCCTTCACTTTTTTCTTTTCTTCTCTTAATCTGTTGCTCTTCTCCTCTCCCATAGATCATGGAGTGGGAATAAATAACACACCAATAGATTATCTAACGTAAACACGGTGCAATTGCAATCAACACTAAACACTTTGTATATACACTTTTTTTTTCCTTCTTGCTTTTTTTCCCGTCTTTCCTTTATCACTTGTGTTTTCATTTTTTTCTTTCTTGTGTGAAGTCATAAGTCATTCCTGTTTTGCTTGCTGTCTTCGATATGTTTTGTTTTGTTTTGTTTTCTTTATGTATATCAGTTTGTCTTCTCCCTCTGCCTCCTTCCTCCCTCTCCTCTCCCTCCCATTCCCTCTCCTTCCTTCCCCTCCCCCTCCTTCCCTGACTCTCTCCTCCCTCTCCCTCCTTCCTCCTCATCCCTCCTCCCACCCTCCCTCCTCCTTCCCTCTCTCCTTCTATCCTTCCCTCTCCCCCTCCTCTTCCCTCTCTCCTCTCTTCCCTCCTCTCTCTCCCACACATCACCAGTCTACGCAATTCACGTTTAAGCCGCGACACATCGGCACTAAATTAGCCCCACGTCGGCAGATTGCACAAACACGTCTCGACACGTCTCACAGTGCGTCAGCTGTGCTTCGGAGGGGGTTCGTAAAAAAAAAAAAAAATAATAATAATAAAAAAAAAATACATAAAATAAAACTTCAGAAGAATACCAAACACATGTAAATAACGACTAACGACGCAGACAGAACAAACCACGGACCAAAAAGAAAAAAAGAAAAAAAAAAGAAAAAAAAAGTAAAAATCTCCACTGCACTAACCATTCTAATCTCTCTCGCAGCCTCTCTCTCTCTCTCCTCTCTCTCACTCTCTCTCTATCTCTCTCTTCTCTCTCTCTCTCTCTATCCTCCCTCTAAACCTCGTTGTTGTGTGGTTTGTTATCTGTATGTGGTTAGTGTATGGTTGTGTGTGTGTGTCTGTGTGTTGATGTGTCGTGTGTGTGAGTGACTGTGTGTGAAGATTGTGGTGTGTGTGATGTTGTCGGCCTGTTGTAGTGTGTGAAGTGGTACGCGCTGTGTGGTGCAATGACGTTGACACGTATAAAAGTGCCGAGGCTAAACGAATGAGCGGGGATATTAATTAATTGAAGGGGATAAATAGACTAAATAAATATCCTGTGCCCTAAAAATTAACCGCCGAGTGAGTGAGAGAGAGAGAAAAAAAATTAACCAAACACCATCCTCACATCCCCAACAGACACCCCCCTCCCCCTCCCCTTCTCCCCTTTCCCCATTTCCCTCTGCTTTATCCACAATCCTTGTTTCCCATCAGGAGAGGAGGAAGAGGAAGAGGAAGAAGGAAGAGAGGGAAGCAGGATGGAAAGGAGGAAGAGGGAAGGAACAGGAGGGAAGCAGGATGGAAAGGAGAGGAGGGGAAGAGAGAAGAGGATGGAGGAGGAAAGAGAAGAAGAAGAAGAAATTGAAATAAGAGGAAGGAACAGAGAAAAAACAAAGATGAAGGAGAGGAAGAGAGATGAGAGAGAGAGAGAGAGAGAGAGAGAGAGAGAGAGAGAGAGAGAGAGAGAGAAGAGACGAGGAGAGAGAAGAGAAAGGAGAGAGAGACAGAGGAGAGAGAGAACAAGGAGAGAAGAAGAAACAGTAGGATCGAACAGGCCAAGGGAACGAGAAAGGAAGGGAGAGGAGGAGAGAGAGGAAGAGGAGAGGAGGGGTAGGGGAACCATCCCCCCCCCCCACCCCACCCCCCACCGCCCCCCATGGCATCGTCCCCGCCCGATAAATTCATGTTTAGTGCCCCCGAGTAGATTTTTGCATTCCCGTATGATGTTTCGGCCCTTTTAACAGACTTTACACTACTCGTTATAATTTGTAATGGATGTCAGAGGACGAGGGAGAGGGGGAAGGGGAAAGAGGAAGAGGGGAAGAAGGGGAAGGAGGGAAGAAGGAGGAACGGGAAAGGGAAGGGGAGGGAAAAGGGGAAGGGAAGGGGGAAAGGGGAAGGAGGAAGGAAGGGAGGGAAGAGGGAGAGGAGAAAGGGGAAAAGGTGACTGGCATTCCTGATTTGGGGGAGGGAGGGAAGGGAGAGGAGGGAGGAGGAGGAGGGAGGGAGAGGGAAGGGAGAGAGAAGGGAGAGGAAGAGGAGAGGAGAGAGAGAGAGAGAGAGAGAGAAGAGAGAGAGAGAGAGAGAGAGAGAGAGAGAGAGAGAAGAGAGAGAGAGAGAGAGAGACGAGAGAGAGAGAAGAGAAAAGAAAGCGAAAAACACACAAAACAGAAAAGAAGAAAAACAGAGAAACAAGATTACCGGAAGGGAGTGAAAGTGACGGAATGAAACAGAAAAGCGAAAACAGAGAAAGACAAAAATAAAATAGACGAATAAAAAGGAAAAGGACGAGAGCAGAAGAGTCAGAATAGAAAGCTGGGAAGTGGAGCGATAAAATACACTGCGTAGAAGGGGAGGAGAGAGGGAGGGAGGAATAAATACCTAAAGAGAGATAAAAGAGTGAAGAGGGAAAACCGCGAGAGAAAGGAGGGGGAAGAGATAACCCTTTTGACATAGAGAGAGAGAGAGAGAGAGAGAGAGAGAGAGAGAGAGAGAGAGAGAGAGAGAGAGAGAGAGAGAGAGAGAGAGAGAGAGACAGACAGACGGAGAGAGACAGAGGAAAGAAAAAGACAGACAGACAGACAGACAGACAGACAGAGAGACAGACAGAGAGAGACATAGAGAAAAGACAGAAAAGACAGACAGACAGAGAGACATAGAGAAAGAGAGACAGAGAGAGAGAGAGAGAAGGAATACGAGAAGGAGGAGCAGGAAGAGGAGGAGGAGGAGAAGGAAGAAGTCCCTCAGGATGAAGACAGTAAACCCTGAAATGGTTTCTGCCGGCTAATTAATTACCCCATAAAATTCAAGTGACATTTCCTCGTTAGTCAAAAATGCTTTATAAACTTCGTCGAAAATTTTGGTTTCCATTTTATGGTTCCAACAATGCATACTTCTCCCCCCCCCCCCCCCTCCATCCATCTCCCTCCTCCTCCTCCTTAACCCCTTACCCCCCCTGACCCCAACCCCCTTACCCCCCCACCTGACCCTTCCTCCCCCACCCACCACGAAAAAAATCCAAACGCATAATGTAAACATAAACAAAACAAATAATAATAAACAAATAAATTTCCCAACGCTAAAAAACAGCCCCTTAAAAAATAATACACACACACACACAACTCTCTCTCTCTCCCACACACACACACACACAACAAAACATACACACATAACACATACACACACACACACACTCTCTCCCACACACACACAACACAAAACACAAAACAAAAAGAAACACACACGAATACAACACACATACACACACTCTCTCTCTCTCTCTCCCACACACACACACAAACACAACATACACACAAACCATACACACACCCTCTCTTCCCCCCCCCCCAACACACACAAACCTACACAAAACAAAAAAAAAGCGAAAAACCCCCACACAAACCCCAGCCGAGAACCCACCAAAAGGCAACCCGCGGAAGCGCCTCGGCCGGAGCACTACCTTCCGGCCGGCGGGTCACCTACCTGTCCGATGCAATACACCTCACCGGTTCGAGTCCGGAGGCAGCAATCGATACACCACAACGCTCTACACTCATACACTGGCCATACATCCCCTCGCGTTCGCCGCTTACACACGCCACGACGCGGCTCTGGGTGATGGAGGCTCACGTCTCTGGTTTTGTGTGTGGTTGTGTGGTGTATATATGTAACATATATTTGTGTGTGTGTGTGTCTTATATATATGTGTGATGTGGTGTATCTATATAAATATATAATATACATATACATATATATATATATATATATATATATATATATATATATATATATATATATATATATATGTATATGTGTGTTGTGTGTGTGTGTGTGTTGTGTGTGTGTGTGTGTGTGTGTGTGTGTGTGTGTGTGTGTGTGTGTGTGTGTGTGTGTGTGTGTGTCTATACTATATGTATATGTATATTATATATATACATATATATATATATATATATATATATATATATATATATTATATATATATATATATAATATATATATGTGTGTGTGTGTTGTGTGTGTGTGGTGTGTGTGTGTGTGTGTGTGTGTGTACTTATATATAAGAATACGTAATATTGGTCTGCCCCACTGCGTTCAGATATTAGAACACACACATACACATAAAAGAGTGTATACATAGTGCCAGAACCCCCCCCACCCCTCCCCTCCCCCCCCCACCATTCCCCCCTCAAAAGCATAATGGCGCCCCGAATGATTAAAAAAAAAAAAAAAAGGAAAAAAAATTACGCCATGACAGCCCATGGGGGGAGCCGAGTCCATGAGTGTCAGAAAATAACTCAAAAACATATAAATAAAAAAAAAAACACACGTAATGCACAAAAACCCCCATACCCGGCAGGGGGCGCTAGCAGGCGGGGCAGAAATTGGCATTACATTTCAACGACAAAAAAAAAAAAAAAAAAAAAAAAAAAAAAAAAAAAAAAGTAAAAAAAAAAAAAAAAAAAATTGTTACAACGTTAACAGCGTCAGTGCCAAAGCTGTCCTTAATTGATGCTTTATAATTAGCGATCAAGAGGGGTTCGCGATACCTCTATAAACGACTCCCGGTCATTAAATAATAACACTAATAACATAATTCACCCATTTACATTATTAACAACCACCATCATTTTCTGTGTAAAACCGGAAAATTAATGTCGATTCGAAGGCTGTCCTTGCATTAAATTACACACAAAGTTGGGAGAGGGGGGGAGGCGGAGGGAGGGAGGGGGTGGCGTGAGTAAACAGGCTCCCTCACCTCTGTCATGACCCTTTTTTCGCCAGCTCTCTCATGTCTACTCACTTCTCTTTCTCTTCTCTCTCTCTCTCTTTCATTTCCCTCATTTTCCTTCTTTTTTTTTACGTTTTCGTTTTCTCTCTCTCTTTCACTGCCTTTTCCCTTTCATTTTTTTCTTCCTTCCTCTCTCTCATTCTCATTCTCATTCTCCCTCCCTTTCTCCCTCTCCCTCACTCCCCCTAAGCCCTACCTCCACCACCTCCTCCTCCAAGAAAAAACAAACGTTTTATTTCACGTTTTCTCCCTCCTCGGTTCTCAAAAGGTAGGGGGGGAGAGGAGGGAGGGAGGAGGAGGGGGAGGGGGGTTACACAGCGGTTTCTCTTCGTATTACAGTTATTACATCGCCTTTCCCGTGACATTCCGTTCTGAAATATATTGTTGCTTATTACTCTCTTCGCAGGGGGCTCAGGGGAAAGGAGGAAGGGAGGAAAGTGGGGAGGAAGGGAGGAAGGGTGGGGGAGGAAGGGAAGGGAAGAGGGAAGGTGGGGAAGGAGAGGAGAATGGGGGAGAAGGGAGAAGGGGGGGAGAGAAGGAGGGGGTGGGGGGAAAGAGGGAGGAGAGGAAGGGAAGGAAGAAAAGAGAAGGGAAGAAGGAGAGAAGAGGGAAGGAGAAAGAGGAGAGGGGAGGAAAGGGGAAGCAGGTGAGAGAAGAAGCAAGGGAGAAGGGGGAAGAGGGTGGGTGGGGTAGGAGGCCTCCGCGAACCGAACAAGAGGAAATGTCGGCAGCTATTGTGCTCGCTCTCGGACGGGTTATCAAAAGCTCGCATTAATTCGGGCGCGAGGGCGCGCAAAGCAAAACAAGCTGGGGGGGGGGGGGCGAGAGCTTGGGGGGGTACAGGTTGTGGGGTGGAGAGAGATAGCTCGGGGAGAGGCAGGGAGGGGGGGGCATGTCCCTCTCCTTAACCCTCTAGCAATTTAGATAGACTGTTAACTGTGTCTTTTCCTTTTTTTATTTTTAGGAGTCGGTAGTTTTAATGTTATACGTTTTTAATGTTTTCTTTTCATTTTTATTTTCTTTTTTTGAGGTTCTTCTACCAATGCTTTCATCATAGCGCCGCCTTTTCCGGAATCTGTCTCGCACGAAATGCATTTACCTGTACGATAATTATCCCTCCGGTTCACGCTCTGCCACATGCCATACTAACTGCCGCTACTGGTACTGATCGCTCTCGCTCTCGCTACCTACCGCTACCACACCGCCCCCCCGCCAACCCCCAAACCGCTACCCGCCCTCACTCCAAACCCTCCGAACAGAAAAGAAAAAAAAAAAAAAAGAGAGAGAGAAGAGAGAAGGAGAGAAAATCGACGCTAAAATACGCGACGACAAAAGACTTTGTGGCGAGCTCCCCGTCCTCCATTTTGCCTCGGTGGCCGACGACGACATCTGGGGCTTCGCGAGAGGGGCGCCACCGAGCTCCAGTCCCCGGCGGAGGAGGTCATGCCGAAGCGTGGGAGCCGAAGGATATGAATATTCGGATGAGAGTCGCGCGCGCACCCGGACAGACGCACGTTGACGGGGACCGATCAACGCGCATTTTCAGAAACACGAAACGCATACACGCACGCACATACACAGACATAGGCACGCAGACAGACAGAAACAGACACACAACGCGCGCACACACGCAAACGCACACACACACACACACACACACACACACACACACACACACACACACACACACACACACACACCCACACGCACACAAACGCACACACACACAACACCCCTTTGTCGGGCGCGACTCCCGACGCCCCAGGCTGATAATTTCCCGTACAAACAAAAACAAAACAAACAATAAACAACAACAAAAATCCCCCGCCACCACAGCAAGCCGCTTGTACTTAACAAATTACACCCCAGGACGCAGAGAGTGCCATCCATCACGAGGGGTGGGACTTTTAACGTCGAAAAATCCCATATCAGAGGAAGGGAATCTTCGCCCATCGTGACGGAAGGGGGACAGATGAATCGAGACCTTCCCCCCCACCCCCACCCTTTCCCCTTCCCCTTCTTCTCCCCTCTCCACCCTATCGCCCCTCCTACACCACCAACCCCTTCACACCATCACCCCCTCCCTCCCTCCCCTCTTCCTCCCCAATCACCAATCACCCTCCCAAACCAACCCCTTTACCCCATCACCCCCTCCTTCCCTCCCCTTCTTCCTCCCCCCCCCCTCCTTTACCCCATCCCTCCCTTCTTCCTCCTCCTCCCCTTCTCCCCCTCACCCCCTCCCTCCTCCTCCCCCCTTCCTCTCTCCCCACCCCTCCCTCCCCCTCCCCTCCTCCCCCCACCATTATACGTAGAAACAAGTCCCGGAGTCTTCGATGCGAACCCCAAAACGACACGATTTCCTCAACGCGTTCCTATTCGGCCCCAATTTGGAGAGAAACAAGAGGGGCAACAATAGCACACACCTCTTCCTCCCATTTCCCCCTCCTTCGTTGTAGACTTCCTAATGGGGAGGAAGGAGGGGGAGGAAGGAAGGGAGGTGGGGAGGAGGAAGGAGGAGGTGGGGGTGGGAGGGGAGGAAGGAAGGGAGGAGAGGAGAAGGAGAAGGGGGAAGGGAAGGAGGGGGGAAAGAAATAGGAAGGGGTGGGGGAGGGGAAGGGGAAGGGAAGAAAAGAAAATAACAGAAAATAAAGGATTGGTTTTATATGTTTATATGTATACAATTTTCTCCCCCCCCCCCCCCCCCCCCCACGACATCATCAGAACAAGAAAACAGAAAATCACATCATTTGGCAACCGTCATATCCCCTATTTCCCCCTATTTCCCTTCCCCTCTTTCCCTCTCTCTCCTCTTCTCTCCTCTCCTTTCCCCTCTCCCCTCCTCCCTCCCCCCCCCCATTTCTGAATTACTCGGAAGCACCAAGCAGCGTTTATAGGCCTTGTGCGGAACCCTCGATTCTTGGCTTCATCGACCTCGTTTCCGCTAGCATTTCCGCTCGGAGAGGGGGGGGATGGAGAAGGAAAGAGAGAGAGAGAGAGAGAGAGAGAGAGAGAGAGAGAGAGAGAGAGAGAGAGAGAGAGAGAGAGAGAGAGAGAGAGAGAGAGAAGGAGAGAGGGAGAGGAGAGAGGAGAGAGGAGGGAGGGAGGGAGGGAAGGGAGGGAGGGGGAGGGAGGGAGGAAGGAGAGAGGGAGGGAGAGGAGGGAGAGAGAGAGAGAGAGAGAAGAGAGAGAGAGAGAGAGAGAGGAGAGAGAGAGAGAGAGAGAGAGAGAGAAGAGAGAGAGAGAGAGAAAAAGAAAGAGAAAGAGAGAAAAAAAAGAGAGAAAGAAGCATCAAGATCGAAAAAATGGAGGAAAAAAGAAAAAGCAGAGAGACAACCACAAACAAACCCACAGAAAAAAAAAAAATAAATAATAACAAAATAAAAAAGACGAACAAGAGACAGCAAAACAGAAGATCAACGCCCACCGACAGTGCCCTATTCTGCCTGCCGCTTCACCATCGATTCTGCAAAGCCTCTCCGACACTTCCGAACCGTTGGCACGTGAGGGATGAAGCGAAGTATCGGACAATTTACAGCCGAAGCCGTCGCCGTGGCAAGCCTATCGGACGCAGATGGCCCTGGACTGGGAACTGCCATTACATTATTATATTACGTACTTTGGACATGAATTGTGTATATTATATACGTACATACAATTATTTAGATAGATATAAATGTAGATATACACATACGTATATGTGTATGTTTATGTGTGTGTGTGTGTGTTAGTATGTTTGTGTGTGTGTGTGTTGTGTGTGTGTGTGTGTGTGTTGTGTGTGTGTGTGTTGTGTGTGTGTTGTGTGTGTGTTTGTGTGTGTGCGTGTGTGTGGTATGATATACATATAATACATATATCTATAATATAGATATATTTATATAATACATATAGCATACATACGATATGTATATATATAGACATCTATATCTATATCTTCATCTATATACGTATGTTTGCGAGAGCCGTCCAATCCCTCAATCTAAGCCGCCCACTCCATTCGTGGGCGGGGTGCTGACCTGTCTCTCCCCCCCCCCTCCACCCCATCCCCCTTCACTGCTCCTTAATTTGTCTCCATTCTTTTCCTCCTACAACAACACACAACAACAACAAACAACTCCTACAACAACAACAACACGACAACGAGCGAACGAGCGACTGGGGCCATCACCGCGTTTGGTGACGTCATCGGCCGAGAGCTATGACGGGACCGTATCTCGCTCGTATCTTCTCGTAATCTGCAAACGCTGGCCTCTGCTACCCGGAGAATGAGGGAGGGGAGAGGAGAGGAGAGAGGGAGAGGGAGAAGAGGAAGGAGGGGAGGGAGAGAGGGAGAGGGAGGGAGAGGGGAGGAGGGGAGGGGAGAGAGGGAAGAGAGGGGAGGAGGAGAAAGGGAGAAGAGGAGGGAGAGAGAGGAGAGAGGAAAGAGGGGAGAAGAGGAAGAGGATAGAGAGTGGAAACCCCGAATGGAAAGAAAGAAATACAAGAACAAGAGAAAATAGACAGATAAATGTAAAGGGGAAGACAGGGGAGAAATAAGAAAGGAAATAAAACGGGGGAAGAGGAGAAAAGACAACAACAAAAAATCCAGAATAAATGAACAGAGAAACGAACGTAGGAGAAAAAATAGAGACAAATTAAGGAGCAGCAAATGCAAGACAGAAGAGGGGAAGGAAACAAAAGAGGAGAGAGAGAGAGAGAGAGAGAGAAGAGAGAGAGAGAGAGAGAGAGAGAGAGAGAGAGAGAGAGAGAGAGAGAGAGAGAGAGAGAGAAGAGAGAGAGAGAGAGAGAGAGAAAAGACAGAGAAGAAGAGAGAAACAGAGAGAGAGAGAAAAAAAAAACAGACAAAGAAAGACAGAAAATGAGAAAACGAGAGAGAGAGAGGGAGAGATAGGAGAAGGGGGAAGAGGAGTAAATGGAGAGACGAAAAGATAGCGCGGAGATAGTGGGGAGATAGCGACGGGGGAGGAAGGAGGGGAAAGGGAAAGAGGAAGACACCCAAGAGACCTTACAGGGACCTAAAATGAGGTACTTGGGAGAACCAGCGACCTTGATTGGTTACACGAGATCACTCGAGATGGGACGAGGAAGAGGAAGAGGAGGAGAAGGAAGGAAGGAGGGAGGAGAGAAGGAGGAAAAGAAAATGAGGGAGGAGGAGCAGGAGGAGGAAAAGGAGGATGAAAGGAGCAGGAGGAAGGAAAAAGGAGGAAAGGAAAAAAGGAGGTGGGAGAGGAAGAGGAAGAGAAGGAAGAAGAAAATAGAGGAAGAGGAACAGTAGGAGGAGAAGGAAAGAGGATTAAGACGTGAACCAAAACAGAAAACAAATGACCAACGATAAAAAAAAAAACAAAAAAACAGAACAAATAAAGAGCCGAAACAAACAACAACAACAACAAAAACAACAACAACGACAACGCCAAAACAGAAACACCACCGATAAATCAAAACAAATAATAACAATAAAGACACAAAGGAAAACCTTATTTCTCCCCTCTTCCTAATTCCCCTCTCCTTCCCTCTCCCTCCATTCACCTTCATGGCCCGAATAGAGGAAGGGGCCAAATGGTGGAAGGAGGGGGGAGGAGGGGGAGGGGGGGAGGGGGGCGAAGACGACACATAAATATATATTTTAGATATTTTCCTCCTGATGCACTTGGGGGGAGAGGGTGGGGGGGAGGGAGGGAGGGGGGAGGGAGGGGAGGGAGGGGGGAGGGGAGGGAGGGAGGGAGAGGAGGGAGGAGGGAGAGAGGAGAGAGAGGGAGCAGAGGGAGAGAGAGAGGAGAGAGAGAGAGAAGAGAGTGAGAGAGAGAAGAGAGAAGAGAGAGAGAAAAGAGAGAAAGAGAGAAAGAGAGAAAGAAAGAGAAAGAGAGAAAGAAAGAGAAAGAGAGAAAAGAAAGAAGAAAGAGAAAGAGAGAGAAAGAGAGAAAGAGAGAAAGAGAAAAAAAAAGAAAGAAAGATCAAGAGAGTAATTCGGTAGGCCTGAGAAATTCCATAGGCCTGAATCACTTACAAAAGAGGGAAGAGTGCGGTGGAGAAAACGAAAGAGAGGAAGAGGGGAAGAGGGAGAAAAGGGAGAAAGAATGAAGATCTTAGTCCCTGCTACGTATTTTACCCGACGCCTATACTATTAGGCCTATTTTGAAATAATCTATTTTATCGGTTTATCTTCAGCGTCTAGATAATTCCTTACTTGTTATATTATATATATATATATATGTATAATATATATATATATATATATATATATATATATATATATATATATTATATATATATATATATATATATATATAATATATATATATATATATATATATATATATATGTTATATGTGTTTATATATTTCGAATTTGTTGGATATAAGCAGAAAACATATAGAAGAAGAAGAAGAAGAAGAGGAGAAGAAGGAGAAGAAAGAAAGGAAGAAGGAGAAGAAGGACGAAAAGGAAGACAGAAGAGGAAAGAAGAAACATAAGAAAGAAAAAAAAAACCCAAAAGATAAGAACCAGAATAAGGGATAACAACAAAAGAAAAAAAATTGAACAATCTGACCCATCGTTAAAACAGCCCAGGTCATGACCCCGGGAAAGGCTCCTGGGGTCAATCCACCGACCGGAAATAGGCTCAGCGGGAGTGACCGGATCTGACCTCGTGTGACATACTCCCAGAGGAAGCTGCGGTATAGTGCCAGGTCACGGTGCCAATGTGACCCAGAATGTGGAGGGTGACCACGAAGGTAGGGAGAGGTAGTGGGGGGGTGGGGGATGGGGGAGGGAGGAGTTTGGTCTCTTCTTTCCTCCTTCCCTCCCTTCGTCTTTATCTCACCCTCCCCATCTCCCTTTCCCTCCCCCTCTCTTCCCCTTCTCCCTCTCCCTCTCTCTCCTTCTCCCTTCCCTTCTAACCTCCCGATCTCCCCCCTAATCTCCCTGCCTTCTAACCCCCCCCTTCCCCCTCTCACCCTCCTCCCACCCTCTTCTCCCACCTCACCCCTCCCCTCAAACTTCCCCCTCACCCCCTCTCCCTTCCTCTTCTCCCTTCCCTCCTTAGAACCTCGCCCCAAAAGGGCTTAGGCCGCCCATCCGCCCTCCTCGCTTAATCGCATCAGGTCACGTGACCCCCTCGAGTCGCCCATGACCCCCCCCGCCCCCCTCTTGGCACTATTATCATCATCATCATCATTATAATGATTAACATAATGATAACCCCCCCCTCCCCCCCCCCCATCCACCACCATCATCATCAGTCTCATTACCATAATCCACCACCATCAACATATATTTTTAGCCTAATTAACAATCGCGATCCTCGTCATTGAATAACATCGCATTAACAATTATCAATATAACTGGATTTTCCTTTTCACGCCGACTTGTGGAAGAGTTAATTGACAGTGGAAATAAGCGGACGTAATTGGACGTCAGGAAAATAATTGCATATATTGCTATACATTCCCCCCGCTTGTGCGCGCCGCCATCGTGTGTGTGTGTGTGTGTGTGCGTTTTTTTGGGGGGATGACGGGTGAGGTGCACATGGATGTATGTACGCGCACGTATACGCTTGTGTCTGCATGTTTGGAAGAGGTGGGGGGGGGGGAGGGGAGGAGGGGGGGGGGAGGATGAAGAGGAAGATTAGGAGGAAGAGGAAGATGAGGAAGAAGATGAGAGGATGAAGAGGAAGATAAAGAAGAAGAGATGATGAAAAAGAAGAAGAAATAAGAAAGAAAAAAGAGAAAAAAGGAAGGCTAAAATAGGGACGTCAGAGGGAGAGGAGGGATGGGGGTAGGGATGGGGGGGGGTAGGGCAGGCTAAACTCATACCGGAAACAAGTTGAACTTAAGACGTTATTTCTGAATCGAACACTTGACGGGGGGGGGGGGGGGCATTTGACGGGCGGAAGGGAGGAAGGAGGGGAGGGGAGGAGGAAGAGGGGGGGAGAGTGAAAGGAATTCGAAGAAGGGGGGAGGAGTTTTGTTGATATAGGCAGAGTCTGGGATAATGTGGGAATTTGGGGGGAGAGAAAGAGAAAGAAAGAAAGAGAGAGAGAGAGAGAGAGAGAGAGAGAGAGAGAGAGAGAGAGAGAGAGAGAGAGAGAGAGAGAGAGAGAGAGAGAGAGAGAGAGAGAGAGAGAGAGAATGAAAGAGAAAAAAAGTGAGAGAAGGAAAGAGAAAGAGAGAGAGAAAGAAAAACTGAGAGACATCCAGACTAAGCGAGGAGCGAAGACACCAGAAGAAAACAGAATAAAAAAAAAAAAAAAAAAAATACCCAGAAAAAAACAGAAAAAGAGAGAGATAAAACCCAAAGAGAAAGAGAGAGGGGAAAAGAGGGGGGGGGGAGGGGGAATCCAATCGTTTTTAACCCGGCTCCATTTTGACGGACGTGGGGACACAGCGAGTAACTCAATACCAGCGGTCGTACAGCGAGTGGTGCTTGTGGTCGTACCGGGGACCACCACAGGTCGAGGGGAAACGAAGGGGGGGGGGGAGGGAGGGGAAAGAGGGGGGTGGGTGGGAGGGAAGAGGGGGGGGTGGTGGGGTGCGGGGTGGAAGTGGGGAAGGGCTGGAGGGAAATGGGGGGATGGGAGCGTGGGGAAGAGAGGTGGGAAGATGAGGGGGATGGGAAGAGAGGGGATGGGAGGTGGGAAGGGGGGGAGAGGAAGAGAGGGAGTGGAAGTGGGGAAGAGGGGTGGGGAAGTGGGAAAGGAAAAAAGGGGAGATGGAGGGTAAGGAAAGTGGGGAAGAGAGGTTGGAGGGAAAAAGAGGGGGATGGGAGAGTGAGGGAAGTGGGAAAGAGGCTTGAGAGAGAGAGGAGAGCTTCCCACGAAGAGAGGGGATGGAGGGGGAAGGGGAAGAAGGAAACTGACTTGCAGTTTATAATGAAAATGGGGAAAAAAAGTCATTTGCGTGGACAAAGGGGAGGGGAAAATTATCGATGTTGGTTAAGTGAAAAAAAAAACGAAAGGAGAAGAAGAAAAAAAAAGAAAGAGGAGAATCAGCAACAGAAGGAAGATCAAATTAAGATAAAAAACAAACCTAAGAAAGAAAAACAAATCAAGAAATTTAAAAAAATCAACGAAAACACCCTTTCAAAAATTTTCCCGCCAAAATCAGTCCGAGAGCGCGGTGCCGCCATATTGCTTATTAACACGAACCACAAGCGCATTTATCGGAACAAAAGGAATCAAATACTCTATAACGAAGAGGAAGAGTGAAATGACTAAAGAAAAGAAGGGGGGGGAGAGAGGGGGACAGAAAAAAAGAAAGGAAGGAGGGGAGAGGAGAGGAAAAAAGAGAGGGGCTTAGGGGGAGGGGGGGTGTAAGTCGCCCGATACTATGGGAAAACTGTCAATGTATATCATTCATCCTACGTCATTCATTCTTTGTGCGTCGCTCATTCATCCCGTTCCCTCTCTCTCTCTCTCTTTCTCCATCTCTCCCTCTCTCTCTCTCTCTCTCTCTCTTTCAATGCTGATAATTAGGGTATTTGATCGCCCTCAGCGCGAGACAAAAGGTTGTGTAAAAGGATCGCGGAGGGTTTAACAGGTTCCGATTGCCTTTTGTTTCCTTCTCTTGTTTATATTGACTTGCGCTCTAGCTCCGTGTTGCCGATGAGTGGGTGTTTATACTCTCAATAAGTGCGAAGGAAATAATCGTATCTGTCATGATAATGATATTGAAATTAATAATGATAATTGAGTGATAGAACGATGATGATGATGATGATGATGGTAATAATAATAATTAATAGTAATAATAATAATAATAATAATAATAATAATAACACCAATAACAATAACAATAATAAAATAGTAATAACAATAATAATAATAGTAATGAATAACAGTGATAATAGTAGACCTAGTAGACCTAGTAGTAGTACTACTACTACTACTCTATTACTACTATTACTACTACTACTACTACTACTACTGATAATAATAATGGTGATAAAATGGTTACAATAATAACGATTGTTATCCTAGCAATAATAATAATAATAATAATAATAATAATAATAATAATAATAATATAATAATAATATAATAATATAATAATAATATCAATAATAATAACCAAATTAATAACGATAATCGCAGAAGTAGCATTAGCAATCATGACAACCAATAACAGTTAAAATAATCCCATTATCAATATCTATATCAATAATAATAATAATAATAATAATAATAAAAAAATCGTAAAATTATACGCCCTTTTTTCCCTCCTCTTCCCCTTCGCCTCCTCCCTCCTTCTCCTCCCTCTCTCCCTCTTTCTGTAGGCTTGAATAGGCCAAGTC
This sequence comes from Penaeus vannamei, assembly GCF_003789085.1. Lineage (NCBI taxonomy): Eukaryota > Metazoa > Arthropoda > Malacostraca > Decapoda > Penaeidae > Penaeus > Penaeus vannamei. Next base: position 33,960 of record NW_020869881.1, read on the forward strand.
CCAACGAACCTCCTCTCCCCCCCCCTCCTCCCTCCACCTCCCCTCTCCCCTGTCCCTCCCCCCTCCTCCCTACCCTCCCCCCCGGTGCCCGACAAAAGTGCCAAGCCCTCGTGGTATCGTGTTACTCGTGGGGTACTTTTCGGGCCGGGGTCACAGCTTAGACCCCCAGGGCTATGTTCCCACCCACCCAACACCCTCGGGGCCCACCAACCTCGGCCACCAACCCACCACCCACCCCACCCGTCCTTCCGTCCTTCTCTCTTCTTATTCTTCTCTCTTCCTTTTTCTTATTCTTTTTTTTCTTTTTTTTTCTTTTTTCTTCTTCTCTTTCTTCTTCTTCCAGTCTTTATTTTACTATTCAGTTTATCTTACTTTCCCATCTCCTTCTCTTTCGCCCGTTACTTCCTTTTCTTTATCATTCTCCTCCTCCTCCTTCTCCTCTTTCCCTTCGCTTTCTTCGTTCCACCTCTCTTCTCTCTTCTCTCCCTCCCTCCCCCTCTCTTCTCCTCTCCATCTCCTCTCCCTCTCTTCTCTTCCTACCTCTCCTCTCCTCTCCCCTCTCCCTCTCCCCCTCCCTCCCTTCCCTCCCCTCCCCCCTCTCCTCTCCCTCTCTTCCTCTCTCTTTCTCCTCTCCCCTCTTTCGTCTTCCCCATTATCCCGACATCAATCAATTGATCTGCCACCGATTGACACTTTCCAGGCGATAGAATGTCCGTGATGGAAAACCCCGAGATAGTGAGAGATAAGGAGAGGGAGCGCCCGGTGTGGTGATGGTGTGATGAGGATGGTGATGTATGGGAATGATGATGATGATATGTTTTGAGATGGGGATGATGATATAGATGGTGATGAGCATGGTGATGTATAGGAATGATGATATAGATGGTGATGAGGATGGGTGATGGTGTTTATAATACAGATGGTGATGTATAGAAGTGATGGTGATGAGGATGATGTATAGGAATGATAATGATGATGATGTTTGAGATGGTGATGAGGATGGTGTTGATGGTGTGAGATGGTGTCGATGGTGATGATGATACAGATGGATGGAGTGATGGTGATGTATAGAAGTGATGGTGATGTATAGGAATGATGATATAGATGGTGATGTATAGAAGTGATGGTGAGGATGGTGATGAGGGTGATGTATGGGAATGATGATGATGATGATGTTTGAGATGGTGATATTGATGGTGATGATGGTGATGTATAGGAATAATGATGATGGTGATGATGATGCAGATGGTGATGTATAGAAGTGATGGTGATGAGGATGGTGATGTATAGGAATGATACAGATGGTGATGTATAGAAGTGATGGTGATGGTGGTGATGATGGGGATGTATAGGAATGATGATAGCGATGATGATACAGATGGTGATGTATAGAAGTGATGGTGATGATGATGATCAGGATGGTGATGTATACGAATGATGATGATGATAACGCTACAAATGGAGATGATGATGCAGATGGTGATGATGATAGTGATGATGACGACAGAACGATTATATTCATAGTGACGACACCGCGGTATGTAAGCGGCAACAATAACGTAATAAACATAACAACAATAACAACAGGTACTGAGACCCAAGACAATAATTTAATAGTGATGACGATGACACCATAACCACACGGGGGGAAGACGCGACAATGATGATAGTGATGATGATGGTGATATGAATATTTTACGATCCTATTCGTTCCAGAAATGAGAAAGACGTGAGACCATACGCAATAAAGGCGAGAACCGCATCAAAGAACATGACACTATATCACTATAACGGAAGATATGAGATTACACTGTACATTACAGAACATCCTATAAAATAAATGAGAACAAATATATAAATAAATGACATGTCGCCGCTCATTCTGTAAACAAACAAAAACAAATAAAAACAAAACCCTAAACCCTTAATTGGAGATAATAAAAACACCCGATTCACCCTTTACGATTTTACACCCGGATACTACACCCTAAAATCACCCTTTCTTCCTTTCTACACCCATGATTTTACACCCTGACAAAACAACTTAAAATCACCCTCTCCCCCCCAACCTACACCTAAAAACCACCCTTCCCCCCATCCTACACCCTAAAACCACCCTTTCCCCATCCTACACCCTAAAATAACCCTTTTCCCCCATCCTACACCCTAAAACCCTTTTCTCCCTTCTACACCCTAAAACCACCCTTTTCCCCCATCCTACACCCTAAAACCACCCTTTTCTCCCTCCTACACCCAGACACAACACCCTAGAACCACCCCTTCACTCTTCCCAGGGGCAGCTCCAAGGGTAAAGTTACAAGAACGCTGATATCACTTACACTTAGGCGATAAGGAGTCCGTTTTATAATATCTTTGGTTGTTGGACTGATAAGGGATATAGGGTATAAGTGGAGGTGGGTGGGGGGAGTAGGAGGAGGAGGAGGAGGAAAGGGGAGGTGGAGGAGGAGTAGGAGGAGGAGGAGGAGAGAGAGGAAGAGAGTGGAGGAGAGAGGAGGAGAGGGAGGAGAGAGAGGAGGAGGAAGGAGGAGGAGGAGGAGGAGAGAGGAGTAGAAGGAAGGAGGAGGAGGAGAGGAGGAAGAGGAAGGGGATGGAGGGAAGGAGAAAGAGGAGGAAAGGGAGTGGGAAAGGAGAAAAAAGAGAAGAGAAACACCAGAAAAAAAAAACGAAACCAAAATTGAAAAAATGTTTAAAAAATCAGCAAAAAAAAAAATCAAACAAGAAGATGGAAGGAACTTAAGACCACCCCAGCACCACAGACCAAAAAACCCAAGAAAAAAGAAGACGCAGAACCATCGACAACCCAAGACCAAAAACCCCAAGACGTAGAACCATCGACAAAGCACCCCCAAAGAAGCAAGGAAGCGTGGGCGTGGGGGCGTGGGGGCTGTGGGGGCTGGGGCTGTGGGGGCTGTGGGGCGTGGGGCTGTGGTCAATACATCAGGTTGAGGGCGGCGGGGGGTCTTCACGCGTGGTAATGTCTCTATAGAGCCCATCCATCAACTTATTAATAATCTGATAGAGCCGGCGACCACTTCAAATTTACGACTTCTTGAGATCGATCAAAAGCAGAGAGGTGACGGGGTACGGGGGGGAGGTGACGGGTACTGGGGGGGGATTGGTGGGAGGGGGAAGGAGGGGGAAGGGGTTGGTGGGTGGGTGGGTGGGAGGAGGGGGAAGGGGTGAAGAGATGTTCAAGAAGTTGAGAAGAGAAGGTGGAAGGAGAAAGGAGAGAGGAAGAAGGGGGAAGGGGATAGGAGAAAGAAAGAGAAAGGAGAAGGAGGTGGAAGGGGAAAAGGGAAAAGGAGAAGGAGAAAGGGGGAACAGAAGGGAAATTTGGTAGAGAGAAAAAGGGAAAGGATAGAGGGGAATGCAGGAGGGGGGAAGTGGAAAACAGATAGAAGAGGAAAAGAGAGTAAAAGGAGAAGGTAGAGACACAAAAGAAAAAAGAAAAAGGAGGAGAGAGACATGCAAAGGCGAAAAAAGAAAAAAATGGGACCTGTAAAGATAACTTAAGAGAGAAAAAGAAAGGAAGATGGCGAGACCGAGCAGTAGCGAAGATAAACGAACAACAACATAATTAAAAAACAAAATAAATAAACAAATACACAAATAAATAAATCAAAACCCTGAAATTAGGACATCAACAGCAGAGCCAATCCCCCCCTCCCCCCTCCCCCTCCTCCCCCTCCCCCACCCCGGCAGTTACGACTCCAAATGTATTCAGAATACAGCACTGTATCCCCCCTTTCCCCCTCCCCCCCTTCCCCCCCCAACACAGCCGTCCGTCGCGTCCTTGGTGGTGTTATAAAGGCTACAAAAACTTGAACATCAGTAACAAAGGAAGTTCTTTGGGGGCGTCAATTTGAAAGTCCCGCCGCTCGTTTGTTTGTTTCCCGCGCAAAAAGTCGCCATGTTTGTTGTTCTCTGGAAAGCGAGTTTTTAATTTTTTTTATTTTTTTTTTTTTGGGGTGGGTGGGTAGGGGGGGTTTTCTTTTTTTAGTTTATTTCTTGAGTTATACGTGTTTTGTCGTTGTTGTTGTTGTTGTTGTTATTATTTCTTGATCCCTCTTCCCTTTTTTTCGCTTTTCTCTCTGTCTTTCATTCTCTCATCTGTCTTTCTTTTCTCTCTTCTCTGTCTTTCATTCTCTCTCTCTCTCTCTCTCTCTCTCTCTCTCTCTCTCTCTCTCTTTATCAACGATCATCTTCAGTCTACTTTCCGCCTCGTCTCCCCTCCTCCCTTCCCCCTACCCCCCCCCCCACCAACACAACCTCCGGGCATACATCCCAATAGCTGTTTCTTTTGAGCTATTATTTCCCCAACTATTACCGAGCGCTATTATCCCACGTGAGAGAGAAAGGGAGGAGGAGGAGGAAGAAAAGGAGGAGGAGGAGGAGGAAGGCGGAGGAGGAGGAGGAGAAGGGGAGGGAGGAAGGAGGAGAGGAGGTTGAGGAGGAGGAGGAGAAAGGAGAGGGAGAGGAGGAGGAAGGGGAGGAGGAGGAGGAAGGGAGCGGATTGAGAGAAGGAGGAGGGGAGGAGGAGGAGGAAGGGAGGGGAGGAGAGAGGAAGGGGAATGGAGAGAGAGAGGAGGAGGAGGAAGGAAGAGGGAGGAAAGGAAGGAGGAGAGGGGTAGGAAGAGGGGGAGAGCGAGGAGGAAGGTAAGAAAAGGAGGAGGAGAGAATAAAAATCATGGATGGAAAAGAAGGTGCAGATCAGGGAGAAGAGAAGAGAAGAGCAAATTCCAGGATGGCAGAAGGAAGGAAGAGAAAAAAGAAGAGAGAAATAGAAAAAAAGAGAACCAAACAAAAAAAATCGTGTGATTCGGCAACTTTCGGGAAGATGAAGAAACGTTATTATAACATTTCCAAATTTGGTTCGGTTGGAAATGGTGGCCTCTGCGTGGGTTAGGGATAGGGGGGCGTGGGGTGTTAGCGGTTAGGGGGGGGTGGGGGTTTAGGATAAGGGGTAGGGTCTGTATAAACCGGCGGCCGTGGTATGGGGGTGAGTAAAGGGGGGGAGAGTGAGAGAGGGGGAGGTGAAGAGAGGGAGGAGGAGAAGGAGGAAGGCGGGGTAGGGTCAAAGAGGAAGAAGGAAGAGGAGGAGGAGGAAAAAAGAAGGAGGAGGAGGAGAAAGGAACGAGAAGGAAAACGAGAAGAAGAAGAAGGAAAGCGGGGAAGGAACAGAGAGGAAAAGAGAGGGAGAAGGAAGACGAAAAGTAGGAAGACGAAAAGTAGGAAGACGAAAAGTAGAAGGAAGACGAAAAGTAGGAGGAGGAAGGCGGGGGAGGGAGCAGAAAAAATGATCAGTGTAGCTTACCAATCATGTCACACCATTTCCTATCCCATAGCAAGGAATTCAAACATCGGGGCATTTGGCAGACGGTGATTCGCGCAAACATACAATTACAGAGTAGCATCCCAATACCTGTGATGTGTGTGTGTGGATAGAACACGCACTCGTTTATATGTATGTATATGTGTGTGTGTGTATGTATGTATGTATGTATGTATATATATGTGTGTGTGTGTGTGTGTGTGTGTGTGTGTGAGTGTGTGTGTGTGTGTGTGTGTGTGTGTGTGTGTGTGTGTAGAAACGAAACTCGTTTATGTGTATGTATGTGTGTGTGTGTCGTGTGCAGTGTGTGTGTGTGTGTGTGTGTGTGTGTGTGTGTGTGTGTGTGTGTGTGTGTGTGTTGGTGTGTGTGTGTTGTATATATATATATAATATATATATATATATATATATATATATATATATATGTTGTGTGTGTGTTGTGTGTGTGTGTGATTTGTTTGTGTGTGTATGTGTGTGTGTGCAGTGAGTGTGTGAGTGTGAGTGGTGTGTGTGTAATATACATAAGACACAGATGTATAACATGAATATATATATATATATGATATATATATATATATATAAATATTATATATATAGATAGAGTAGAAGATAGATGAGGAGAGATAGAAGAGAGAGAGAGAGAGAGAGGAGCAGAGAGAGAGAGAAGAGAGAGAGAGAGAGAGAGAAGAGAGAGAGAGAGGGAGAATGAGAAGAGAGAGAAGAAGAGAAAACAGACTTAATCGCCAGTTACGCCCCATGATCGCCACCATTCTGATCTCCCGCCCCCACCAGGCCGCGGCGCCGCGCCTTGCCTATCAGCCAATCAGAGCTCGCGCGCAATTACAACCACCTATGTAATGGTGCACAATTTCAAGGCCTTTTCTCTCTCTCTCTCTCTCTCTCTCTCTTTCTCTCTCGCTCACTCGCCGCCATCGCGTGTTTCTGGTTCTCTCTCTTTTTCTCTCTCTCTTTTCTTTCTTCTCGCTCACTCACGCCGGCCATCGCGGTGTTTCTGCGGTCTCTCTCTCTCTCTTTCTCTTTCTCTCTCTTTCCCTTTCTCTCTCTCTCTTTTCTTCGCTCACTCACCGCGGCCATCGCGTGTTCTCTGTCGTCTTCTCTCTCTTTCTCTCTCTCTCTCTCTCTCGTCTCCTCTGTCTCTTCTCCTCTCTCTCTCTCTCCTCTCTCTTGCCTTTCTTTCTCTCTCTCTTTCTCTCTCTCTCTCTCAGCTCTCTCTGTGTTTTGGTGTTTTTTGGTCTTTATTTATGTATAGCATTAAGTAATTTATAAGCTAATTATCATCAAGTAGCGTAATAATGAAGATTTGTTATATAAAATTATAATGTTTTTTGGGAACATGATAATAATGGCAGCAACAATAAAATATATTAATGAAGAGAACACAGTGGAATTGATGATAAAAGATAATGATAATAACAAAATTCATAACATTAACATCAAGTAGCAGCAGCAGTAGTAGGTTGTAGTAGTAGTAATAAGTTGTAGTAAGCTTCAGTAATAATAAT
>NW_020869881.1:44715-82215 GCF_003789085.1 Penaeus vannamei
AGGAGATGTGACGAGAGAGAGAGAATGCAAGTGCAGGCCAGAACCGTCAAAACTTAGATGTCAGAAGCGCAGAGGAAGAGCCACCTCAAAGATACAAATTCCATTATCCGCATTTCTCTGTTATTTGACTCCTCTGAACGACACGATCACCGTTTTCTCTTCCCAGTCCTGGCGGACAGTACCATACGCCGATGACGGGCCGAGGGGTTATACCCTGGCGTACAAGAATTCTAGTTCATCATCGTCACTCTACCAGTTAAATTAATGACATAACGCGATAGGGCCATCTTACGCTATATATTATACCTTGAAAGGATATGGAACCTATACAATATCTTTAGTCTAAGGTGTTCAAGTATTTACTTAAACCACACCGGACATGCGTTCGCCGGACCAGAGGCGGTATTTGGGTGGTCTGGCCGTTCGCAATGGAGGTGGAACCCACCTGGACGCACATTCTCCGACCCACACTGACTGGGATCAGCCCTCGCGTCGGCCCTCTTCTCCCCGCCGACGTACCTTACCCCGTGGATCGCTGCATATTAGGCAGAGCGTCTACTGACGCCTTTGTCTCAGTCTCACAATACCCGTTTCCATGAGGCTCCCCTGGAATACCGCCTCGCAAATTAGAAGGTATAGCTGTAACTTCAGTGGAGGATTGAGGCAGGCTAACTTGGGATGATATTACTGGATACCCAACCCGCCGCGCGAGCCATGGATACACAGTAGAGGTCATAATGGACAGTTATGAATTAAAGTAATAAATAATAAGTACTACCGCTCCAGCCCTTACCGCTTTACTATACCATATACACTGCTATGACTTTCAAATTAATTGCTTGAGCGTATCTAAATAATATAATACCATATATATAATAACAACGTCCATCTGCCAGTGATATACCTCCATCTTTGTCATTCGCATGAACGTATCCAGAGGTTACAACACGCTGATGCAGTGGTACATGAGGTGGTATATGAGGGCCGATGAGTGGACAGTACCTAGGGTATGGTAATAATATGGACCGAGATAGAGGCCATATAATATAGTACAGGGTAGTATAGAATGATACAGTGAGACATAGAGGAGGCCAGTAAGGATGGACGAGATGCATATATACAAGTAGGTGATGAGGTGATGTAAGAGCGCCAGGGGGAGGCCGGTGGGTAGGCCAGGGAGGTAAGTGATCACTAGGGAGTCATGGACAAAACTGTCTAAATATATATGCAATATGAAGGAGTGAGAACGTACCGATAATAGCTCAGGCATGATACCAATAGTAGGTGGGGAGGAGAGTGAAAATGTCAAGGGGATGAAATAACATCAATGGGGGCCCTTTCTTGATCATACTACATGCTCATAGAACTTACATACCAGATGTTGAAGGAGGAGAATGGAAAGTGAAGTTATGATAAGTGATAGCTAGGGTGAGTAAAGGTAGGTAAATGGATAATAATAGAATGAATTATATATGAGGGTATAATGTAATGTAGATATATTTATATTCCATGAATATATTGGTAGTAATAGGTGATATGTATGTATTCAGATGAAGAGGAGGTAATGGTGAAGAGTTGATGATACATAATTGGAATAAGTTTCATTATTGTATATTACTGAGTAACTTTTTCCGATGAGTATTGAGGTAGATTGTATATGATATATTTACGATATATGTGTAGCTTAGTATATTAATGTATAATTGAAGTATATAAATATAATAGGTATAGGGAAAGGGGATCAAACACGAAGTACGTGAATTAATCACTATGAACTATTTATTTGAACATAATGAAAAGAAATGTAATATGTGAAAAATTTGAGATATGATAACTTTCCATTTGTAGTAATTTTATACCGGATTTATTATTTTCCTTTACCCTAAAACTATGTGATTATTTCTTACCTTTTTCGACTAAGCTCACTATATCTTAAATTTATAGTAAGCATCTATATACTGAATCTTCATATAAGCTCAAATTAGTTTAAGTTAGTAAACTGTATAATAAAACTAGTGTATAATATTATGAGCTGTCAAATTTGCTTCTTCCTCTCCGTTAGTAAGCGCATCTATATATATTATTATTCTTTATTTATTTACTTAATTTTTTGATTACTTTACAGATAAAGGTAATAATAAATAAAATAAATATTGTACAATCGATCATGCGTCAAGTATTTGTTTTATATCTCTCAAATTGAATTTCTCAATTAATGTATATTCCGTAATTCTTTTGAATAAAATTATAAGTGTTACGAACATATTACACACACCCACGTTATATATATATATAATTAATATGTATATTAATTATTATAATTAATATATAATATATATATATAATATATATAATATATATATATTATAATAATATGTAATATATTATATATAATTATAATAATTATTATATAAATGTTGTGAAATATATATAATATATATATAAATATAATATATATATTATGAATTTAATTTAATATATTAATATTAATATATATATGATATAAAATAATATTAATTAATATTATTGAATATATATTAATATATATTATTATATAATATTGAAAATATATACTATATATATAGAGAATATAATATATGAGTGAATGAAAAGATGAAGATATGAATAATGAATAGATAGATGAGACGAGAGAGTGATATGAAGAAAGATATGCATGATTATATGTAATGATAACAGAAATAGTAACAAGTAAGAATAACAAACATAATATAGAGACAGAGAAGATATATATATATATAGTATTATAATATTGATATATATATGAATATGAATATGTATAGGTTAGTATAGTAGTGAGTGTGAATTAAATGATAGATAAGTAGTGAGTATATATACGAGGTAGATAGAAAGGTATAGTATAATATATGAAATAGGAAGCATAGTAAGTAGTACAGTGAAGTAGTAACTGATAGTGAGAGTAGAGTGACTAGAGAATCTAATCAATGGACTATTTAGCGCGATCTAGTACGTTTTACGATCGTCGGCGAGTATAGAATATCGAACGCTCGTGGGTGGCGTGAGTGATGCGCAAGGTCGTATTGGATCTAATATACTGCTCTCATGTAAGTATGAATAGGTCCAATATATATATATAGTAAGTAGTGTGATATAACAGCTGCATCGATGTGATGATATCGATGATATAGCACTCATAACTGACGACATTAGATACATATCCATACAATAAAATAACTAATAGAAGATAAACTAGATTATTTAGTGGGCTATACTATCTAATATGATACCACAGGCTCCATGACTCTCGTCGACGATTCCCATAACTCAGGCATCTAGCACCATATAATATATATATTTTATAGGCTAAAACTCGATATATCCTATCCTTTCTGATTCCAATCTATATAATGAGTACGAGAGACTCATGTATCCGGTTGTCGAAGGCGTGTCGTTAACTTCCATCTCTGATGAGACTCACAATAATAGTATATATATATATATTATTCATATATGATGTAAAAGTTATGCTTACTAGTAGAGTTGTAGGGTATAGTCGATGAATGATAAGCGTGATATTAGTGAGTGAACATAGTACACATAAGGTTCGCTATTATAGTGTTTAGGTATATTCTAACAGTCGTAATCTATATAATTCAATTTATATAGTATATAATACGACTCTGTCATTGAGTAGATAGGAACATAACAATCTGTTCAGCAAACTCAATCTCGAGTGGAAATAAATTACGATGGAGTAATGATAGCAATTACGCTTTTCATTGTACCTCTACGTTACAATCCTAGCCATCCTCGCATACTGCCTCTGATGTCAACGTTAGATGCAAAATGTAAACGATTAATGTTTATCTTCTGTGAAAAAGAATGAGTCTACCTCTTTCTCTATTTTTTCTCTCGTCTCTTCTCCCTCCGTCGTCCCTTCTCTCTCAGGCCTCCGTTTCTATCTGTCTCCGTTTCCATCTAGTCTCTCTCTTCTCTCTTATTCTCTCTCTCTCTCTCTCTCTCTCTCTCTCTCTCTCTCTCTCTCTCTCTCTCTCTCTCTCTCTCTCTCTCTTCTTCTCTCTTCTTCTTCTCCTTTTAATTCTCTTTCTCCCTCCACCTCTTTCTCGGTTCTCAGAAAGGAAGGCAAATATTTCGCTCAAGATGTTTATTCGGTGTACATAACGCAGTCAAACCTAAGATAACATGCATTCGTTTTACATTTTAAAATATACATTTGGCATCTTCCTTTTCTTTCTCGTCGCCTTCTCCTGTTTCTCCTCCTATTTGTTCCCCACTTCCCCTTCCCTTCTCTTCTCCTTCTCTCGCTTCGCCATACCCCTTCAACCCACACTCTCTTTCTCCTTCCCTTTCTCTTCCACCTCTTTCTCCTTCCTCCTCCCTTCCACCATTTTCTCCTCCCCTTCTCCTCTCTCTTCCTCCTTCCGCATATCCCACTCTCTTTCTCCTTCCCCTTCCTCCTCCTTCTTCCTCTCCTCTTCCTCTCCCTCTTCCTCTTCCTAACCCCTACACAGCCCAGGTTAAGGCAGTATTTCGCCCATGAAATACAATTAGTATTGTATCCCCAATTTTTGTGCAGGGAGACACCATGGCTCTTTGTTGTTGTTGTTGTTGTTGTTACTGGCACAAGAGAGAATCAGTTTCTTTAGCTCAGTGTTAATACTATCAAGTAGCAAACACACACACACACACACACACACACACACACACACACACGCACACACACGCACATATCGCCTCGCTGCTATCCTTAAACGCCAGCCATTACACTTCATCAAATTACAGTATTTATGTGTTTTTAAATCGTTCCACGGCATGGGGAATGAGTTCGTCGAGAGAGAGAGAGGGTGTTGGCATGAACGTGAGTGCGTGAGTCACGTTTGCTCCCTCTTCTCTCTTCTCTCCCTCTTCTCCCTTCTCTCCTCTCTCCCTACCATGTCCCCCCTACCCCCCTGTCGTCTATCCCAAGTCCCTATCCTCTTCTAGTCTCTTCTTTCCTTCCATCCCCATTGCCTTCTATCCCCTACTTCCTTTATCCTAGCCTGTCCACCCCGCCACTCCCCGCCCCTTAAACCTAACCCCTAACCCTTACTTCCTCTACCCTGCCCCCTGTGCCACCCCCTCCCCGCCCCCTTACCCCTAACCCTACTTCCTCTACCCTGCCCCTGTGCCACCCCACCCCTCCCCGCCCCTGTCCCTGTGCCACCCACCCCCTCCCCGCCCCTTATATCCCTACCCCTCTAACCCCTACTTCCTCTACCCTGCCCCTGACCTCCCCCAGCCCCCCCACCCCCACCCCATCCCCCCCCCCCCGACGCCGCTACCATGAGCCTTGAGCTTGCGGAAAGTCATTGAGGAACTTGTTACTTCCACATGAGTGCCCGCGCAAGGCTCCGGCGGCAGTGCCACGGCGCCCGCAATACGACGGTGGGATTATGGCCCGGTTCCTTGGTCGTCTCTTTATCTCGACGATGGCCACACATCCGCAAGATACCCCCGGGGGAAAGATTAAAAAAAAAAAAAGGAAGAAGGGGGGGGGGGGAGCGAGGCCGAGAGGGAAGGAGGAGGGGGAGGAGGAGGTGGAAGAGGGAGGGGGGGAGAAGGAGGAGTGGAGGAGGAGGAGGAGGAGGAAGGAGGGGAGAGGAGGAGGAGGAGAAGGAGAAGGAGGAGGCGAGGAGAAAGAAGAAGAAGAAGAAGAAGAAGGAGGAGGGAGGAGGAGGGGAAGAAGAAGAAGAAGAAGAGAAGAAGAAGAAAGGAGAGAAGAAGAAGGAAGAAGAAGAAGAAGAAGAAGAAGAAGAAGAAGAAGAAGAAGAAGAAGAAGGAGGAGGAGGAGGAGGACGCCGACGGGGCCGTGCGATCAGGAGGGGAGTCGAATTTCACTTCGTCAGCTTACGTCTTCGAAGGAGCTTCTGGGCTCGCGGAGGAAGCATGAATGTAATTAAGACGCTAAATAGGAGGAGGAGGGGTCGAGGCACGTTTGGCAGTCATCGGGCAGACACTCGGGATTAGGGGGAGGAATCGGAAGCACGCACGCACACACGCCACGCACACAGGCACACACACACACACACATATACACGCACACACACTCACTCTCACACTCTCTCATCACACACTTTCTCACTCCCACTCTCACTCTCTCACTCAACACTCATTCACTCTCTCTCTCTCTTTCTCTCTCTCTTTCTCACTCCTTTTCACTCTCTCACTCTCTCTCTCTCTCTCTCCACACACAACACACACACCCAACACACACACAGAGAGTGCCACACCACGTCTCCTCTGGCATCAGTGGGTGGCTCAGTCGCCCGGAGAACCAACACTTCTACTCTCTGTTTACAATCATCTGTTTATCCTTCCTTCACACTGTCTCTCTTCTACTGCGAGTACCCCATCGCTTACTTCATTGGTCTACATTCTCCACTCTTTGGCTCAATTCACCCCTTCACGTCACACTCTCCTAACCTCTCAGCCAGCTTCGTGCTATATCTATGGTCACTTCACCTCCCTCTTCTTACCTTCCATCTCCCTCATCTCTCCACCTCTCCTTTCCTCATTTCTCCTTTCTTTACCCTCACGTTTTAATTTATGTTTTCGTCTTGTCCTTCTCTTTCCGATCTGTTTTCCCTTGTTCTCAAATCATCCGCTAATTGCGATACTGCCATTTTCTTAACATCTTCTTTTCTTTTGTATACTGCTTTGTTTGCCTGGGATAAATGTTTTCCTTCCCGTGATATTTGAAAGCTCTAACTATCCTTTCCCTCCTTGATCTTCGGCTTATTACTTGCTAATTCCATTCCATCACTAAACTATCTTTAACACTACCACACACTCAAGACACGCAGTTAGACGCAGAGTTTATCGAGCCCCTTCCCAGAGAGTACTGTATGAGAGACTCGCAGTTACGTATGAGGAGAAGTTAGCCTTCCGGAGAGAGCACGAATGAGCCAGATGCGCTTAGCAGAGAATCCTGTACCTTTGTACCCTGAGCAAGACGTAGACTATATGCGAACGCACACAGCAATATAATGAGACACCCAAGGAGAATTTGTGAGAAAGCACGACAAAACAGACTTACGAAAATCGAGGACCCCATAGACCTTCGTACAACTTTCAGACTTCCCTTGAGCACTGGTACCTGCACCTCCTAAATAAAGAGACGCTCTCAGGACCAGACACTCAGACCGTATCAGAAGCACTCTCTCAATGATCACCGCATCTTTCACTCTATCACTTGTATGTCCGCGAAGCTCCACAACCCCACTCTCCCTATACTTACCTTTCTTTATCCTCCTCCTTATCCCGCATTCCTCGTGCCTCCTTGCCGTGCTCTTCCCTCCCCTCCTTCTCCATCCCTTGCCCCTTCCTTCTCGTCACCCTTCATACCGTGCGACACAGTGGAAGAGGCGACGCTCGCCGCTAGTGCTGCGTCACGGAGAGCGCGGTATGCTCGATGTCTTATGTGCCATTCCGGAGACCCCCTCAGAAATGGCCACTTCCTTACCTTCCTACGCTCTTCCCCATCTGTCAACGTACTCGCCCCGCCCCTCGCACCAGAGCTGCCAGCAAGAGGGGGAAATGGAAGCGATCTCAGCCTCGGTAAGATCGCCTCCACTTCACCACGGCAAGAAGGCCAAGTAGTCACCGGGGGGATCCAGAAAGGCCCCATGTGACCGATGGGCGGGGATAGAAAACGAGGGGAGTGGCAGCTCTCACACCTCCTCCCTCACTTCGTTCCTCTTTCTCGGCCCCTTCGGAGCCAGCTAAATGAGTAGAAGGAAGGAAAAATTGACACTCCACCTGGGGGAAAAAGGAAAGGAGGAGGGCGAGGAAGAGTAGACCGAAGAATCCCACTATACAGGCAAGGTTGAACACCTCCAGAAATATAGTGTGTGATGCTAAGACCAATTAGACAAGGAGAGAGGGGGAGGAGTATCTTTTTTATCTAGACCCACTACTCTGAGCTGCTTTTGTGAACTTCCTCACTTTATCTTTTTACCCTTTGAACTTCCATGAGCTTCCTATTCATTTCTTTTTTTCGGATTGTTCCTCTTGTTTTCGTCAGTTTCATTCTTCTTTTTTTTTCTCTTCTCTCTTAATAGTCTTTCAATCTTTTTACCTTTGCTTTTTGTTTTTGTTCTGTTCTGTTTTGTTTTTTTTTGTTGTCTGTTGGTTCACCTCGTTGTGGTGTCGGTTTTGTTGTTGTTGTTTGCCGGTCTGTCCCTTTTCTTGTCCTCACTCTTGGCCTGCTTATCTCACCTTCTTTCCTTCTTCCTATCTTCTTCTTCTTCCTTCTTCCTTCTTCCTTCTTCTTTTCAGTTTTCTCTCCATCCTCACCTCCTCACTTCCTCTTCTTATCAAATGCGAGTTCCTCTCAATCCCCCGGCCTCCTTAACCCCCCATCCCACCGTCTTTCTCTCCTCTCTCTCTCTCATCCCTCTCTTCCTCGCTTTCTTCCGCTCTCTCTCTCTCCCGCTCTCTCTCTCTCTCCCCATCCTTCTCCCCCCAATCACCCTACCCCACCACTCTCTCTCCTCTCTCCTCTTGTCTTGTCCCAGGAGGTGTTTGCAATTATATTTCAAGGATTCCCCGCGTCTGGCTACTTTTCTCTTTATCTTTTTATTCGATCAATTTAATAAATCTTGCATTCGCTTTGTATTTTTTCTTCGGGCACACTTATACTCGTCTTACTTTGTTTTTTCGTTTCTAAATATCTAGACCCGAGAGATAAAACCACAAAAGTGAAGATAAGAGAAAGAAACAAGAAAGACACATAAAAAGAGTGAAAAAAAGCATATGAGAAGAAAAAAAAAGAAACGAGAAAGAAGGAATTAGAGATGCATAGTACTAGACGCAATGCGGAAATTAATTAAGTTAATGAAAAAGCAAGGCAGTGGAGGTTGATTGTGGATGAGGGGAAGCCACGCCCGCGTGGAGCCCACACCGGCAACGCGCCAGACGAACAACACGACAGAGATCTGAGCGGGCGACTAGACGCCGGACGATAGCCACGTCCGTCGCGTGATTCGTGGATGAAGTATTGGACAACCGGTCACATACGAGAAGTGGTGCACGCATAGACACAGACAAGTAAGTATACGCAGGAGAGAGCTATGTAATAAGGAGGAGATAGAATAGAGAGCACCTCAAGAAAAGTAGATTGGAGAAGAAGCATCCGACGATTAAGAGAGAGTGCAGAGGCAGTATTCTTCCTGCCGATGTGTAATCTGGGCATGTAATGTGATCATAACTTGTGAGACCGAATCTTTTTGCTAAATGCCAGAGAGAGACGAGGCCAGTGGATGGAAGGAGGCGCGAGAGGGCAGAGGGGCCACGAGGAGCCGGGGAGTTAATATGGCTAGGGAGGGGTGAGGAGATAAAGGAGATCCTTTGAAGGACCAGCGACCGCTCGTCGGTCGCTAGAACGGAGAACAATAAATCTCGGATAAATCCTGGGCGATTTCTGGAGCGTTCTATAATAAAAGAATAAATCCGCTAAATCCTGGAAGATTTCGGGATTGATAAGAATAGGTAGAAGATCCTCATAAAGGTGCCTGGGCGAATTTCTGGAGGGTTTTAGATAATGAGGGAGAAATAGAATCCTACATAAATCCATGGGCGATGGATGTCTAATATCTAAAGAGGAAATGCCTAGCATAAATCACTGGGGAGATAAGTCTATAAAGAGGAGAGAGGAATAAAAATTAAATTACGCTAAAGAGAGGTGCACTGGCGCGATTTAGACGTTCGTGATAGATAAGAGAAATAGAATCCTCATAAATCCTGGGGTTATTGCGGGTTCTATAATAAATATAGAATGCCGAGGCTAAAGTCCTAGGGAGCGATATCTAGTTATAAAGGAATAGAATCCGCAAAGAGGTAAGAAGTGCATCTAGGAATAGAGGCGAATGGAGATCCGCTAAATCCTAGGCAATGGTTCTATGAATAAAGAATAAAATGGCTAAATCCTGGGCGAATTTCTATAACGAAAATAAATCCGCAAGATAGAATAACCACTCTATGCCTAGCGAAATAAATCCTCATAAATCCTGGGCGATTTCTATGATAAAAATAAATCCGCTAGATAAATCCACTCTATCCTGACGAAATAAATCTTCGGCGATTTCTGGTAATAAAATAAATCCTCTAATAACATCGGTGTATTTTCATATCAACTGATTTTTTTTCTTTAGCGATTTGTAATAAAAAATAAATCCTATTAAAATCGGTGTATTTTCATATCGAGTGATTTTTTTTCTTTACCGATTTGTAATAAGAAAAAAAAAATAAATCCGCTATTAACTATTAAGTAAAATCCGGGTGATTTATATCGGTCTTTTTTATCAAAATATATCCTTCCCCCCTCCCCCCCCCCCACGAATCGCCATCAATCTCGCATAACGAAATAAATCCGATGCCGAGTTATTAACACCCGTCCGTTTTATTTCCCCGCAAAATAAATCCCTTTCCTTTGAGCATTCTTGAAACGCAGTAAATCCAGTAAATCCTCTGATCAATTTATCAAATCACAATAAAAAATAAAAAATAAATCTTTCATTAACAACCAAAAAATAAGAAATTTCTCGAGCGATGAACTCCAATCTCTCTCTCTCTCTCTCTCTCTCTCTCTCTCTCCTCCCTCTCTCTCCTCCCTCTCTCTCTCTCTCTCCTCTCTCTTTCTCCTCTTCTTTCTCCCTCCCTCCTCTCTCTATCCCTCTCCCTCTCTCTCTATCCCTCTCTCTCTCTCTATCCCTCTCCCCTCTCCCCTCCTATCCTCTCCCCCTTCTATCCCTCTCCCCTCTCTATCCTCCCTCTCCCCTCTCTCTCTCCCTCCCTATCCCTCTACCTCTCCTCCCTCTCTCCCTCTCCCTCTCTCGATGTCAAGCCGAGAACGTCAATCAAGCGCCAAAATATGATGATGTACTATAAATTATAGGGACAGGACGAAGAGGCAGGGCGGGGTGGGGGTGGGGGGGTGGGTGGGAGGCGGTGGAAGGGAGGAGGTGGAGGAGGAGGAGGGAGCGGGAGGGAGAGAGGAGATGGAAGACGGGGAGGTGGAGGTGGAGGTGGAGGTGGGAGGAAGAGGGAGGACGAGAAGGAGAAGGAGAAGGAGAAGGAGAAGGAGATGGAGAAGGAGATGGAGGGAGAAAGAGAGAAGATAGGGAGAGGAAGGGAGATAAAGAGAGAGAGAGAGAGAGAGAGAGAGAGAGAGAGAGAGAGAGAGAGAGAGAGAGAGAGAGAGAGAGAGAGAGAGAGGGAGAGAGAGCGAGAGAGAGAGAAGGCCAAAGATTTTTCAACATGTTAGTTAAGCCCAAGACCTTCCTTCTTGCTAATGGGTTTGCCCGACTATGATTAAATAGGTAGGGGAGTTGGGGTGCCTCTCCCCCTCCCCCCCTCCTCCTCCTTCCCCTCCTCCTCCTCTCTCCTTCTTTTCTATCTCCTCTTTGCAACCCTCCTCCCTTTATCCCCTCTTCCACCATCCTCCCTCCTACTCACTCCATTCTTCCTCCCCGACCTTCCTCCTCCCTCCCTTCTCTCCTTCCCTCCCTCCCTCATTCCCCCCTATCCCCACCTCCGACACCAAGCCCCTGCAGGCAACGTCTCTCTCTCTCTCTATCTCCCTCCCCTCCCCCTTCCCCCTCCTCGTTCTCCTTCCCTTCTCCCACCCTCCTCTCCCTCTCGTCCTTACTCTTTGCTTCTTCTCCCTCTTCCCTCCTCCTCACCATATCTTCCTTCTCTCTTCCTCCGTATCCTCCATCCCCCACTCATCTCTCCCCCTCTCCCTTCCACTCTCCAACCCTCCCTCCCCCCTCCCTGTCTTCCACTCTCCAACCCTCCCCCCCTGTCTTTCCACTCTCCAACCCTCTCCCCCCCCTGTCTTCCACTCTACAACCCTCTCTCCAGCCCCCCTCCCCTCCCCTCCTACCCTCCCTTCATTTCTCCCTCCCCCCCCTTCCCTCTCCTCCTCCCCCTTCCCCTCCCCCTCCTACCCCTCCCTCTCCCCTCCTACCTCTGACACCGCTGCCACTACCCTCACTGGCAACACTCGCCCCTATTACCACCACAATGGCATTCCACTCGCCTGCTGCCACACGAGGATTTCAGCATCCGGGCGTCGGGAAGACTCGCCGCTACCACCGCCGCTACGATCACCGCTACGATCACCGCTACCACCGCTACGATCACCGCTACCACCGCTACGATCACCGCTACGATCACCGCTACACCCACCCGCTATTCACCGCCCACCACCGCCGCTATCACCGCCGCTATCACCGCCCACCACCACCGCCACCACCCCGCCGCTACCACACACTCCGCCACCACCGCCGCTACCACCACAGCTCGATCGCGCCTCCACCACCACCGCTACCACATCGCCGCTGCAACAGCATCTTGCAGCCGTTGCAGACTTCCACCCCCCCCCCCCTCCCTCCCTCCTCCACTACCCTTTCCCCTTCCCTTCCTAAGACGGTGTTGCAACTTTAAGCGGAATTCTGGAATCGTGTCGCGAACGGAGGAGGAGGAGGAGGAAGGATAAGGATGAGGAAGGAGGATGAGAAGGAAGGAGGAGGGGTAGGGATGAGGATGGAGGAGGAGGAGGAGGTGAGGAAGGATAAGGATGAGGAAGGAGGATGAGGAGGAAGGTGGATGAGAAGGAAGGAGGAGGGGTAGGGATGAGGATGGAGGAGGAGGAGGAGGAGGAGGAGGAGGAGGACGAGGAGGATGGAGGAGTTGGAGGAAGGATGGGGAAGGAGAAGGAGGAGGAGAAGGAGGAGGAAGGATAAGGATGAGGAAGGTGGATGAGAAGGAAGGAGGAGGGGTAAGGATGAGGAGGAGGAGGAAGGAGGAAGGGTAAGGATGAGGATGAGGATGAGGATGGAGGAGGAGGAGGTGGAGTTGGAAGAAGGATGGGGAAGGAGAAGGAGAAGGAGGAGAAAGGATTAAGATGAGGAGAAGGAGGAGGAGGAAGAAAAATGAGGAGAATGGAAGGGATGGTGGTAGCAATCACAACAATAATGATGATCAGGCGAATCATAATCATGGAAATAAGTGAATAATAATGATAAGCGAAACCCAACGATGATAATAAGCGAATATCAACGCCAATCCAGCAAATAATCCCGATAAAAAAAAAAAAATAGGGGAAAAAATAACGATAATCAAGGAACCGATGACGACGATAACACGCGCAATCCCGCAATAACAATAACGAGCGCCCTAATCACGAGTCCCACGAATCAGCGCCGAGTGGAATGCCGCCGCCGCCCGCCCGCCGCCGCCGACCATTCATTCCAACACCTACCACACACCGCTACCACAGCGCCCACCACACCCAACGTGGGCTCTTTAGGTGTACAAGGTTGGTTAGTTAGGTGGTAGGAGGAGGGAGGGAGGGGGGGGGAAGGGGGGAGAGGAGGACTCTGTCTTGGGTGGGGGTTGCGGAGGGGAGGGGAGGGGCGGGAGGGGCCCCTTCTCTCGACCCCGCTACAAGATCGCCGCCCGCGGAGAAGCGGTGCTTGGAGGCCCGGCCGTGGGGGCGTTCGGGGCACTTGGGCGGCAGATGGGCGTCGGAGGGCGGCCGCGGGGGCGTGCGGGCGTCGCAGGTGCCGCCCGAGGAGCCCCGGAGCACACGCGTCCCGAGTAATGGTGTTTCCACTACCGCGCCACGGAGGTTGCGCGCCCACTCGCCGCGCCGCGCGCCGCGACCCCCTCACCAACCACCGCCACGCCCGCCTCTCCTGCACCCTCGACGCCCCTGCACACCCGAGGCCCACTCCAGAGGCGCCCCTGCGAAGCCCCCGCACCCGCAGCGCCGCCGAGGACCACCCGGGGGCCAGGGGCGAGGCGGCGCACCCGATTAGACGGGGCGCGGAGGAGGGCTCGAGCACAGGCAGATACGCCGGGTCCCGAATAGTACTCCCCGACTCCCTCAACGCGGCCTCTCCCTCGCGCCCGCCCGCACGCCCGTCCTGCGCGCCGCCACCACGCCCCTGGTGGAACCCCTCACGCCCCTGAGGCACCCGCGGGGGAGCGACGGCCGCCCATGCCCGCCGCGCCCACGGGGGAGGGGTGCTATATCGGGTACGCGGACGGGGCGATGTGAGGCCAGCCCGCTCCGAGCCTGCCCCATATCCACCGCGCAGGGGGGGGGGGGGGGAGGGGAAGGAGGAGCAGGAGGAGGAGGAGGAGAAAAGAATGAGCATGGCGAAGAAGAAGAGGAGAAGGAAGACGGCGAAGAAGACTCAGAAGACTAAGGGGACGAGGCCGACGAGGACGACCTCGCGAGGCCGGCGTACGTTCAGCGGCGTTCGGGGACGACGCGATCCCTGCAATCCCGGGGGAATCCGAGCTAAGTGGAAGCTGACACTTGCGAACCGACTTGTGACAGTTCCTTACAAGCGGCGGCCGCTGTGAGGACGGCTGGCGGCAGAGTGGACGCCGTCTACTTGGCACGGAGTAGTACTTGCTGGACGGGGCTGTGTAGCACTGCCCTGCTCGGCATTCAGCGTTGTGTGCGTGTGTGTGCGTTGTGCGTGTGTGGTGTGTGTGTGTGTGTGTGCGTGCGTGTGTGTGTGTGTGTGTGTGTGTGTGTGTGTGTGTGTGTGTGTGTGTGTGTGTGTGTGTGTGTGTGTGTGTGTGTGTGTGTGTGTTGTGTGTGTGTGTGTGTGGTGTGTGTGTGTGTGTGTGTGTGTGTGTGTGGTGTGCGTGTGTGTGTGCGTGTGCGTGTGCGTGTGTGTGTGTGTGCGTGTGGTGTGTACGTGTTTGTTACTAACATTGTTGTCATTATTATCAGTCATTAACATTTTTATGATTACTTATACTATCAGTATAATTATTACGTGCATAATATTATCATCATCATTATCATTATTAGTTTCTATTACCCATAATTATATTATGTATTTATAATATAAAGGTCTGAATACTACTACTACTACTAATAATAAAAATAATAATATTAATTATAATAATTAATAATAATAATAATAATAATAATAATAAGAATAATAATATAATAATAATAATATATAATAATAATATAATAATATAATAATATATAATATATATATATAATATATATAATAATAATAAAAATAACTATAATAATAATAATAATAATAATAATAATAATAATAATAATATAATAATAATGCTAGAGCCACGAGTGCCACTTCGAATATTATTATTTCTATGACACCGCCGCTCTGAGTGCACTTGGGATACTTATGATATCAGCAGCATTAATGATAAGCCCGAAATAATCACACTTGCGATAAGAGCCTTGCAAAAAGTTCAGGAGTTATAATAATCATGTTAATATCTAGGAGTGTCTGCATGTGTGTGTTCCGTATGTCGGTTTAGGTCTAATATGACTATCCGTATTATTATCGTCAGTTTGAACAAAATTATTATTTTTAATGTAATCTCCATTAATAATAATAATAATAATAAATAATAATAATAATAATAATAATAATAATATAATAATAATAATAAAAAAATAATATTACCATTACTACTTCCAAAATTCTTAATAATAATAATAGTAATAATAATAATAATAATAATAATAATAATAATAATAATAATAATAATAACAATAATAAGAATAACAACGGCAATAATAATTATAGTAATGTCATTATTATTACATTCATAATTATCATTATCATTGTTATCATTAGTGTGATTAAAATTATTTCATCTATCATCGGCAATATCTATATTACTAACACAAATAATAATATATTTATTTGTTTTATCGTTATTCACATTATTAATATCGCAATGAAAATAATGAAGATAATAATAGTAGCAATAGTAAAAATAATAATAAAAAAACAACAGCAATAGTAGTAAGAAAGTAATAATAATAACAATTGTAGTAGTAATAATAGCAATATAATAATAATAATAATAATAATAATAATATAATAATATAATAATAATAATAATATAATAACCATCACACCATTGCAATAATCCACGACAACAAAATAAGAAAACAATAAAAAAAATAACAACAACACACACACACATACATCACACATACACACACAATCTCCAAACAAACACAGATAACACACATAAAAAACATACACACACACACACACACACACACACACACACACACACACACACACACACACACACATCCCCAAACATCCGTATCATTTCTCATCGCCGGCGACTCTTCCCTCCACCATTCCCTCTCGGCTCCTTGACCCACCATTAACATTCTCTCGCCCCCAATTCCTTCATTCTCATTTCTCTCTCATTTGGTTTCATTCCCGCGGTCTATTATCGGCTTTCGAGTGATAAGATGAGAAGCTGAGTGAGAATGATGACTTGGTCTCGAGGAAATGTCATTATGATGACTTGAGTCTCGAGAAAATGTCATTATGATTTTCTTGGTCTCGAGAAAATGTCATTATGATTTTCTTGGTCTCGAGAAAATGTCATTATGATTTTCTTGGTCTCGAGAAAATGTCATTATGATTTTCTTAGTCTCGAGAAAATGTCATTATGATGACTTAGTCTCGAGAAAATGTCATTATGATTTTCTTGGTCTCGGGAAAATGTCATTATGATTTTCTTGGTCTCGAGAAAATGTCATTATGATTTTCTTGGTCTCGAGAAAATGTCATTATGATTTTCTTGGTCTCGAGAAAATGTCATTATGATTTTTAAAAAGGGAGAAATTAGAGATTTAAATTCGTATAGATGCTGTCAGATTCGATATGATGTACATACACGTATATATATAAATAGATACATGTGTACGTACATACATACATATAATCGTACGTACATAAATACATATAATCATACGCATAAACATTCATGTAACATAGGTACATACATAAACATAAACACACACACACAAAGCACATATAATCATACGTATAAACATACATATAAACATACGTATAAACATAAACACACACACATACACACACACAAGCACACGCACACTCACACACACACAAATCTATACATGTGCGTGTCAATCCGTACAGGCACAACACTACACCCTATCATAACACCAAGATTATTTCCCCTCTTAGACACAAACACTAAAGGGGGAAAGCAGAGACGTGTAAAGGAGAGAGGGGAAAGAGGGGAAAGGGGAGAGAGAGGGGAGAGAAGGGAGAGAGGGGGGAGGGAGGGGATAGGCTTGAGGGGAGAGGGGAGAGAGGAGGAGAGAGGGGAGGGGAGTGGGGTGATAGAGAGAGAGGGAGAGGGGAAAGATGAGAGAGAGAGGAGAAGGGGGGAATAGGGTTGAGGGAAGAGGGAGAGAGAGGGGGAATAGGGATGAGGGGAGAGAGAGGGGGAAAGGGGAGAAGGGGAGGGGGAGGGGCGCCCACCACCACACAATGGTCGAGGCAAAACGTTTCAGATTCAATGGTACGGAAACTAAGCTTTGATCAATGGCCGGAGCTGTTATCTGCGATGGTGTGTGTGTGAGAGAGAGAGAAGGAAAAGAGAGAGAGAGACGATAGAAAGAGATAGAGAGAAAGAGAGAGGAGAGAGAGGGAAGAGATAGAGAGAGGAAAAAATTGAGAGATAGGGAGAGAGAGAGAGAAGAGAGAGAGAGAGAGAGAGAGAGAGAGAGAGAGAGAGAGAGAGAGAGAGAGAGAGAGAGAGAGAGAGAGAGAGAGAGAGAGAGAGAGAGAGAGAGAGAGAGAGAGAGAGAGAGAGAGAGAGAGAGAGAGAGAGAGAGAAGAGAGAGAGAGAGAGAGAGAAATAGGCATACAGAAAGACAAACAGACAACAGACAGACAGACTTCAGCCATGAGGGGGGGGGGGATTCAAATCTTGTTGCCACACCGGACCAAATTCTATTACCCCCTCCCCCCTCCCCCCTCCCCCCCCAAAACGTCCCTGTACATGGGGGCCGATTTTCCCTCCGGCAGTAACTAAGTTATTCGCGTTTGCACTTGTATCCGAAAAATAACTTTATAGATATATATACAAAAGAGAGAGAGAGAGAGAGAGAGAGAGAGAGAGAGAGAGAGAGAGAGAGAGAGAGAGAGAGAGAGAGAGAGAGAGAGAGAAGAGAGAGAGAGAGAGAGAGAGAGAGAGAGAGGAGACTGGCATCATACTGTAAAAAAAAAAAAATTGATATGTGACGTACTTTTTGATAACGATGAAAAAATCATTATAATTACGATGATGATAATTCAATCTCTCCGCTCCTTTTAATTATCGTTATCTATCTCTTCTTCTTCTTCTCCTCCTTCTCCTCCTCCTCCTCCTTCTCTTTCCTTCTCCTCTCCTCCTCCTCCTCCTTCTCTCTTCCTCCTCCCTTCTCTTCCTCCTTCTTTCTCTTCTCCTCCTCCTCCTCCTTCTCTTCCTTCTCCTTCTCCTCTCCTCCTTCTTCCTTCTCCTCCTCCTTGTCACGCGAAATGACGACAATAAAAAACGGAAAGGCGACGAGTCCCCCGACCTCCCCCCCGCTCAAGGTCGTTTTGAGCGGCCGATTCGCTATTATCTATCTAATTATATCTATCTATATATCTAGCTATACCACAACACACACACACACCACAACACATACACACACACACACACAAACACACTTTGTTGGAGGGAAAATGAAGATAAAACACACACACACACACAACACACACACACACACACACACACACACACACCACACACACACCACACACACACACACACAACATGTATGTCTATCTGCGCGTTTGTGTCTCTATACAAGTCGTCCTTTGCCCCCCCCCCCCTCCCTCCCCCACCCGTATCATATCCCTGACCTCACGCTATCACCGTGCTTGACCTCGTCTCGGGGGGGGGGTGGGAGGAAGGGGGGGAAGGGGGAGGAGGGGAATGGAAGAGAGAGAGGAGAAGCAGGAAAGGAAGCGGAGGGGAGGGGAGAGAAAGAAGGAGAGGAAGAGGAAGGAAAAGAAAGAGGGAAAAGGAATAATAGACGAATCGAAAGGAGGAAGATCAAGTGAGGGATAGGAGAGGGGAGGAGAGGAAACGACGGAAAGATGAGGAAGAGCAGAGGAGACAAAAGGAGAGAAAAGAGGAAAAAGAAGAAGAAAAGAGGAAGAGGAAAAAGAAGAAAAGAGGAAGAGGAGGAGGGGAAAAAGAAAAAAGACGAAAAAGGAAGAGGAAGAGGAGAAGGAGGGGAGGGAGGGGGGGGGTCACACTGGCCCAGACAAAAATCCCCCAAAATCCCTAACGCCCTTGTTGCCCTCAGCCTAGCGGTGGTGTGGATTAAGCGAGCGAAAGTGGAAAAAAATATATATATAAAAAATAAATAACTTTTTACGAAAATAACGATGAGGAAGATCCGCACTAGAGAGGAGGAAAAAAGAGAGAAAAAAACGTATAAAGAAAAAAGAAACAAGAATCAAAATTAATATTCAAACATCAATATATATATATATATATATATATATATATATATATATATATATCCTATATCATAATTTTTTCTCCTCTCTCTCTCTCTCTCTCTTCTCTCTCTCTCTCTCTCTCTCTCTCTCTCTCTCTCTCTCTCTCTCTCTCTCTCTCTCTCTCTCTCCTCTCTCTCTTCTCCTCTCGTTTCGCTAATCAACCTGTAGACTATTTAACATTTTTAAATACCTATTCTACCTGGATTTATCTACTTTTCCTCTGTCTCCAGCACAGACAAACGACAGACAGACAGACAGGACAGACAAACAGACAAACATAGAACATACATACATACATACACACAGAAACATACATACAGACGAGACAAACACACAGACGGACAGACAAACATACATACATACAGACGGATAGACATACACATACAGAGACAAAAAAGACATACACACAGACAGACAGACAGACATACAGACACAACATACATACAGACAGACAACACAGACATACACATAGACAGACAGACATACATACATACACATACAGAGACAAAAAAGACATACACACAGACAGACAGACAGACACACAGACAGACACCCACACCAGAGCGCCTTCTATTTCACCCGCAACCATCGGCCGATAAACAAAACCTCTACGGCATCGCTATCATTGGCGCCCATCGGATATCGGCGCCATTATCCGAACATCGGTTAAGGGAACGAGAGAGGAAGGAGGGAGGGGAGGGAGGGAGGGAGGCTGGAGGGAGGGGAGGGGAGGGGGAGGGAGGGAGGGAGGGAGGAGGGAGGGAGGCTGGAGGGGAGGGGGAGGGGGAGGGGGAGGGGAGGGGAGGGGGAGGGAGGGAGGGGAGGGAGGGGGAGGGGGAGGGAGGGAGGGAAGGGAGGGGGGAGAGGGGGAGTGGAGAGGGAGGGGGGAGGAGGGAGGAGGGAGGGAGGAGAGAGAGAGAGAGGAAAGAAAGAGAAGAGAAAGAAAGAGAAGAGAGAAAAGAGAAAAAAGAGAAAGATAGAGAAAAGAAAGAAAGAAAGATGAAGAGAAGAAAGAACGAGAGAGAGAGACAAAAACAGACATAAACAGAAACACAAAGAAACAGAGGTCAAGTAGAACAAAACCGTTGGGGTTGCCCAGGTGACCCAACGGCCGCCCAGGTCACACCTCTTAAACGTTATGATGCCTAACCTAACCTGCCGTGGGTAACGCCCTCTTTGCCCCTCCCCCCCTCCCCCCGTTCCTCTTTACCGCGTTTTCTTAATTAATCCTCCTCCTCTTTCTCTCTCTCTTTCCTCCTTCTCCTCCTTTTTCTTTCACCCTTCTCTCTTCTTTTCTCTCTTTTTTTCTCTCACCCTTCTCCCCTTTCTCCTCCTCCTTCTCTTCTCCCTTCTCCCTTCTCTTCCTCCTCTTTCTATCTCCTCTTAATCCACCTCCACTTTCTCTCTCTCCCTCCTCCTCCTCCTCCTCCTCTTTCCCCTCTCCTCCTCCTCCCCCCTCCGTCACCTCATTTCGTGCGGTGGGAAAATAGGGAGGAGAAAGAGAGGTAAACGGTTAACGATGTCAGCAACACCCGCCCATTTAAATAGGAAAATAATTACGAAAGCAGTCACGTACAGGAGAACCCCGTGTCCTCCGCCATTGAGATCGCTCAGACCCTATTTAACGTGGAAATACAATAGATAATGATAAATGGATCCTCATAAATCATCAGGGATCGAGTTCAAGGCATAAACGAGCTAAAAAACAAAAGGGAAATACAGCCAAAAGCGTTGAAAATAAACTTTTTGTGACACCGCCCGGCCGACCACCGCAGCAGCGCCATCTTGGAACACGAAATTTACGCGGGAAAAAAGCCGAACACTCCGCGGCGCCGACTTCGACTTCGACGAATCCCGGCTCACGAAAATACGACCGGAACACGAAAATGGAAAACGAAATAGAGAATAAAGCGGCGCGAATCGGAATGCGTTTGGACTAATAAGATAATCAACGGTCGGGTCGGCGGCTCCTGTCACGGGCGTCGCGGCTCGCTGGCGGCGCCGATGCCACGCCGCGTTCGGGCGGGAATGGGTATGTGTGTATGAGCGTGTTTATGTATAATATAATATGATAATATATAAATATAAAATATATATATAAGTATATATATACTTATATAAATATGTTTATATATATGTATACATGTTTTATATATGTTCATATATATCTATAATATCCACTTATGAATGATATATAAAATATATAATAATAATAAATAAATAAATAAATATATAATTATATTATATATATATATATATATATATATATATATATATATATATATAATATATACTGTATGATACATAAATAAAATAAAATAAATGCATATAATTATATATACATATAATATATATATATACATATACATATAATATATACATATCATATAATATATATAATACATATAATATAATACATATCATATAATATATACATATACATATAATATTATAATACATATAATATATACATATACATATAATATATAATATACATATTAACATATACATATACATATAATATATACATATACATATAATATATACATATAATATAATATAATACATATATTAATATATACATACATACATATAATAATATACATATACATTAATAATATACATATACATATTATATATTACATAATATCATACAATATACATATAATATATACATATACATACATATACATATACATATATACATAATAATATATACATAATACATATAATATATACATATACATATAATATATACATATACATATAATTAATACATATACATATATATTATACATATATATACATATGAATATACATATACATATAATATAACATAATACACATAACATATACATATAACATTACATGCTTCTACACCCCCTCCCCCTCCCCTCCCCTCCGAGCGGCGGGCAGGGGGGAGGGGGGAGGGGAGGAATGTAGCACAGACGCGCGCGCGCTCTCTCGCTCTCCCTCTCCTCTCCCTCCCTCCCTCCGACCCACTCGCGGGCAGAAAATATCTCTTCTCGGAGGAGCCACGCGCGTGTGTGTGGTGCACTTACGGGCGCTTTTTACCGAGGGGTGGGAGGGGAGGGGTGGGTGGGGAAGGGGGGGGGGGGAATATGGCGGCGGCGGCAGCGGCAACTTCCGCCGGCCTTGACGTACGGCCGGTCCTGATAGTGACACGAGGGGGGAAAAGGGGGAGGGGAGGGAGGGGAAGGAGGGGAGGGGGGAGGAAGGGGGAAAAAGGAAGGGTTTATGGGGAGAGGGGAGGGGAAGGAAAGGGGAAAAAAGGGAAGGGAGGGGGGATGGGTTAAGGGGGAGGAAGGGTCGGGAAGGGGAAAGGAGATAGGGCCACTCTAGCGGAGGACACTGTGACGTCACAGAGTAAACAGGACAGTGGTTTTGAAAAAAACAATCTTGTGTGGGGGATATTTTTTCTTGTTCTTTTCTTCAATTATATATATATATATTTTTTTTAGAAAGGAGAAATTGCGTGAAAGTGAGAATAAAGGAAAGGTTATTTTTTTCCTTTGACCTTTTTCCCTATTTTCTCTTTTTTTTCGTTTCTCTTCGCCTCTCTTCTCCTCTCTCAACTCTTCCTATCTTTTTTTCCCTCTTCTCCCCTCTTCTTCTCTCACTCTCTCCTCTCCCTCTTTATCTCCTCATCTCTCTCTCTCCCTCTTCCTATCTCTCTCTCCCCTCTCTCTTCCTTCTCTCTTCTCTCTCCCTCTTCTATCTCTCCCTCCCTCCCTCCTCTCCTCTCCCTTCTTCCTATCTTCTCTCTCCCTCTCCCTCTCTTCCTATCTCTCTCTCTCTCCCTCTTGCCTCTCTCTCTCCCTCTCCCTCTTCCCATCTCTCTCCCTCTCCCTCTTTCTTCCATCTCTCCTCTCCCCTCTTCCTCTTCTATCTCTCTCTCCCTCCCTATCTCTCTCTTCTCTCTCTCCCTCTCCTCTCTTTCCTATCTCTCCTCTCCCTCTCCCTCTTCCTATCTCTCCCTTCCTCTCTCTCTCTCTCTCCCTCTTCCTCTCTCTCTCTTATCGCAATTTCCCTTCTCTCCTCTACGTTTCGAAGTGAGGCTGCTGTGGCGGCGTGGCGATGCATGGTAATATATAATCGATTTAAAGCTTTGAATTCCACAAGAACATTTTTCCCGAGAGTCTGAGAGAACAAAAAATTGGCTCAAAGTTACCGAGAGCGACACACTATACAAGACACATAATCCTGTTTATTATCGCCTTCGCTGTATGTTTCCACTCTTA
The DNA here is from genome assembly GCF_003789085.1 of Penaeus vannamei. Classification (NCBI taxonomy): domain Eukaryota; kingdom Metazoa; phylum Arthropoda; class Malacostraca; order Decapoda; family Penaeidae; genus Penaeus; species Penaeus vannamei. Next base: position 68,405 of record NW_020869881.1, read on the forward strand.
TAAAGTTAGCTCGTGTGACAAAAAAGAATATTCTTTTTTTTTATATCACCTCTCTATATCTCTTCACTCGCATATTCTTTTTATATCACCTCTCTATATCTCTGCATATTCTTTTTATATCACCTCTCTATATCTCTTTACTCGCATATTCTTGTTTATATAACTTTCAATCTATATCTTTTTACTCTAAAGTTAGCTCGTATGACAAACGTATATTCTTGTTTATATCACCTTCTCTCTATATCTCTTTAATCTAAAAGTCAGTCCTTATAAATATTCTTGTTATATAAACTCTCTATATTATTTCTTGTCTTATAACCTTCTCTAAAGTTAGATCTATAACAAACGCATATTCTTGTCTATATAACCTTTCTCTATCTTATTTTCTTACTCTAAAGTTTGCTGTTATTACAAACGGATATTCATTTTTATATAACCTTCTCTCTATATCTTTTTACTCTAAAGTTAGTCTTCATAACAGGCGCATATTTCTACTTTCCCTTATCTTTATCAATTTCTCTAAGGTTCTTCATTCTACCCAAAGCCTATCCCATTAAATAAATATCTTATATAATATAAATATATCTTGATAAATAAATATCTTACTAAAAATATATAATCTTACCTTAATATATTTCTCCAAAGCCACGCGCTAACCAGACACATATCCTTCGATAATAAATAGACTTTCAGATATATTTTATCAGTTCTTTAGTATGTTTCTTTCCCCTCTGTCAGCCTCCGCTAGAGAGTCAGCGGGTGTCAGCAAAGTCAGCGAAGTCGGCGAAATCAGCGGTCAGCGATGTCAGCGGTGTTAGAGAAGTCAGCGGGTGTCAGCAAAGTCAAAGAAGTGTCAGCAAAGAGTTAGTCAGCGAAGTGCAGAGTGAAGTTAGCGAGAAATCAAAGAAGTCAGCGGGAGTCAGCAAAGTCAAAGAAGTCAGCGAGTGTCAGCGAAGTTAGAGAAATCAAAGAAGTCAGCGAGTGTTAGCGAAATCAAAGAAGTCAGAGTGTAGCAAGTCAGCGGGTTCAGCGGTGTCAGCGGCGGCGGTGCGCGGCGGCGGCGGCGGCGAGCGCCGACACCAAACCCGCGATTAAAATCCCCATTAAATATGCATGGCCGATCCCTATCGCGACTGACATCATCTGTAGTTTATTTGTCGTCACTCCCAAGGCCGCATTACCCGGTATTTTATTTCCGGCCTGAACTATCGATGACCGCCATAACCGTTCAGGCGCCGGAACATAAACTGTTTTTATGGCCTGATTCCCAACATGAGCAGGAATTATAATTTGGGGCATTTTGGGGGCCGTGAGCGGGTGGCGTTGGGACGTACGTGTGTGTGTGTGTATTATGTCCCATATAAATGATATATATTTATGATTTATATTAACGTAAATAAAAACGTTCTCTGTCTGTCCTGTCTCTCTCTCTCTATATTGTGTGTATATGTGTGATATACATACATACATACATACACACATACATAGCTATAGACATACATACATACATACTATAGAGACATACATACACACACACACACACACACACACACACACCACACACACACACACACACACAGCACACACACACATACGCCATTTCCGCGTCGGCGCCCGTGCCCTCCGCGTTCAGCCCCCGTTGACATGCCCGGCGGATGCCCCTCCCCCTTCACACCCTCCCCCCCCCCTCCCAGACCTTACCCGGGCCAGAGGCGACCTGGCCTGACCTCCGCCCCGCCCCGCCCCTGACCTGACCCATCACCCGACCCCGCCGTGACCCCCGCTTAACTCATTAACTCGCCGCCCATCCCAGTGATTTTCGTCCGCGTTTCGCCACGGAGCGCGGCGGCGGCGGCGAGGCGAAACGGGGGCGTCGCGGACCTGAACGAAGGGTTGCGGAAAGGATCGAGGCTTTTAAATTGGATTAATCTGGATCTCTTGTGTATCGGCTGTCATGCGAGGCGGGAGGTCCTCGCCGCCCACGGGACCGCGCGCCCCTCGGAGAACCGCGGGCGTAAGTCGATCTTGTCCATCTATCGGCGTCTTTACACGGGTCGTGATCGATCGGCGAATCGCATTAGGGATTCGGCTTCGAACTTTAGCGGGAGAAAAATAAAAAAAAAACTTCGAAACAAATGTATGTTCTTATCGGGACACGGATCAAAATCCAACTGGGAGATGTGTGTAAAGCATCATTTATGCGCGTTTACGAAGAAGAAGAAGAAAAGGAAGATTAAAAGAACGAGAAAAGTTATACGCACACACATACACACAACAGACACACAACGCACACACACACACACACACGCACACACGCCAGCATGTGGATCTGAAAACAGAAACTGACCTCACCATCTGTTTACACGGAAACATCACGAAATTAACACCATATTCTCTCTCTCCCCTCCCCCTCCTCCCCCCCCCCCTCGTTGACCACTCGCACGGTCACTCTTCACCCTTTTCAGTATACAAGCACGCACACAATACATACATGCGTACATACATACGTACATACATACATATACATAACTACGTACACACGCACAAACAAACTCTCTCTCGCACACGCACAACATACACACACTCACACACACGCACACACACACACACGCACACACACACAACACACACACACACACACACACACACACACACACACACACGCACACACACACACACACACGCACACACACACACACACACACACACACACACACACACACACACACACACACACACACACACACTTCGAGCAATGACGAAGCAGATTCGCCAATCGCCCAAAAATACCCAGATAATCTCCAGACGACATTGAAAGACTTAAAAAAAAAAAAAATCTCACAAATTATACTAATTTACCTACAAAAAAAAAATCGAGTTTACACAGTCTGATGATACTGTACTCTTTCTCTTTTCTCTCTCTTCTCTCTCTCTCTCTGTCTCTCTCTCTCCTCTCTCTTCTCTCCTCTCTCTCTCTCTCTCTCTCTCTCTCTCTCTCTCTCTCTCTCTCTCTCTCTCTCTCTCTCTCTCTCTCTCTCTCTCTCTTCTCTCTCTCTCTCTCTCTCTCTCTCTCTCTCTCTCTCTCTCTCTCTCTCTCTCTCTCTCTCTCTCTGCTCTCTCTCTCTTCTCTCTCTTCTCTCTCTTCTCTCTCTTTCTCTCTCTTTCTCTCTCTCGCTAATTTTAATCCCGTCGCTATTAATTTTTATCGACATATTTTCGGGCGGGTCACTTGGAGGGAAAAAAAAAAAATAATAATCAGCACAAACGCGTCATTTTTTCCGGTTGTTATTGCGCCGCTCTTGTTCATTATCGTCCGAACTGCCAATGATATATCTCTTTTTACCGGCCGTTTGATAATACTGATGTGAGCTGCATTACCGGCTTCTGAAATCATTGCCGTCGAATACATACATATTTTCAAACCCACGCGCGCCGAGACACGGACGCGTACATACGTGATTTGTGTACGTGTGTATGGATGTATATGTTTATATTTATATTGTCATATTATTCTTATAATATGTATATACGCATATTTTTCTCTCATTGTCTCTCTCTCTCTCTCTCTCTCTCTCTCTCTCTCTCTCTCTCTCTCTCTCTCTCTCTCTCTCTCTCTCTCTCTCTCTTCTCTCTCTCTCTCTCTCTCTCTCTCTCTCTCAATATAAACACATAATCCGCCTCTTTTGAGTCAAATCCGCGCTCGACAGGAGCTAATGAAGTCCCTTGTAAATCCCACAAGTCTGGAATCCCCCACGACAAAAGCCTGGTGGAGGAGGAGGGGTGAGGGACGCCCCCCCCCACCACCACCACACCTCTCTCTCTCTCCCTCCTCCCTCCCTCCCTCTCTCTCCCTCTTCCCCTCTTCCCTTCCTTGGCTAATCGTCTCAATCGCGGTTAATCCCTCTTAACTCTTTTGTCACCAGCATAAACAAGTGGACAAACTTTCTACCCCTTCTCTCTCTGTCTCTCCCTTCCCTCTCCTCTATCCTCCTCCCTCCCCTCCCCTTCTCCCTCTCCTCCCTCCCTCCCCCCTTCCCAATTCCTCTTCTACCCGACAGTCGAACATCAAAGTCAACACCGCTTTGGATAAGCATTAATCCGGTTATCATTAGTACTTATCCGATACTGCTCCGTAGGTGAAGCGAGAGGGAGGGTCCTTGGCCGTGGAGGGGAGGGGGGAGGGGAGGGGGGAGAGTCTAAAGGGGGGGTTGAGGGGAGGAACAGGGAAGGAAGGCGGTCGGTGGAGCACTTGTCCACCTCCTCCTTCTCCTGTTCTTCCTTCCTCCCTTCCTTCTTCGTCCTCATCCCCTGTTTCTTGTCGGTCCCCCTCTTCCTCTTCCTCTCCCTCCTCCTCCTCTTCTTCTTCTTCTTGTCCTCCTCCTCTTCCTCTTCTTGTCCTCGTTGTCTTCCATGACGTCTTGGCGATGGTCTCAACTCTTCCTTTTGATCTTAAACTTTTGCACTTTCCACTATTCGTTTCCGGTTGTTTACACTAACCCTTGTTTACACTTTGGGTTTTTTATTTTTTCTCTTTTCTTAGTTTTTTTTCTATCTATTTCCATTTACTCTTTTTTCTCTTCCCCCTTTTCTTTATCTTTCTATTTCCGAAAACAGATTTGGCAAGACCAAAATTTTTCTGTTTTCTGTTATTTCTGTTTTACTCTTATTTACTTTTTTTCTTTAGTAAAAATATATATGTTGCACATTTTATATATATATAATTGGTAATATCACAGCATCATTTAGCCTTTATATCTATAGATTTCTTTCAATCTCCTTCAATGTGCAACTTCATTTTTCAATCAACTTCAACAGAGACACTCCCCCAATTTGGAAAAAAAAAATCTAATCCCATCCCATTAAAAAAAAAAAAAAAAAAAATCTAAAAAAAAAAAAAAAAAATCTGTTGCTTTCAGTCACGTGACGAGGTTCCTGTTGACCTTTGACTCCGCCCACATCTCGTCGCCGCCCGCCCGCCCATTCGCAGGGCAGTGGGCGTAAGAGGGCGGGCCGTCGAAGGTGGGGAGGAGAGGAGGACGCGGAGGAAGGACTTAGAAAAAAAATAAATAAATAAACGAAGAGAGAGAGGAAAGGTGGAGAAGACAGAGATGGAAATCGAAAGGAGGAGATGAGAGAGAGAGAGAGAGAGAGAGAGAGAGAGAGAGAGAGAGAGAGAGAAGAGAGAGAGAGAGAGAGAGAGAGAGAGAGAGAGAGAGAAGAGAGAGAGAGAAGAGAGAGAGAAGAAGAGAAGAGAAGAGAGAAAGAGAAAGAGACAGATAGAGAAAGAGAAAAGAGACAGATAGAGAAAGAGAAAGAGACAGAGAGACAGATAGATTAGAGACAGATAGAGAAACCACCACACACAAAAACAAAGACCAAAAAAAAAAAAAAAAAAAATTCTCCAAAACCTCGTCCTCCACCCCACGTCCCCCTCCTCCCTCCGACCTCCTCCTCGACCCTCCTCCTCCAAAGGACCACGAGTCGCACCTGCTTGGAGAAGACGGCAATATCTTCATTGAAGGATTCCGAGGAGCACACATCCCCGCCCGCAACACCTGGCTCCCTGGGCGTGCACGTGGCCAGCTCGCACTTCTCGAAGATGAGAGCTAGAAGAGGGAATAGAGGATGCCTGCGAAGAGAGAGAGAGAGAGAAAAAAGGGTTATTTTTGTTGTATATAGGTTGTATATGAGTGTATAATTTTTTATTATTTTTAATTTTGGTTTTATCTTTATTTTATATTATTATTATTATTATTCTATTTTATTCTTTATTATTATTATTACTATTATTTATTTTATTTTTATCATTATTATTATTATTATTTATTATCTATTATTATTATTATTATTTACTGTTATCATCATCATTTTAATTATTATTAATTTTACTATTAAACAAATGCTGGGTAGTATTTTGAATATGTATTTTTTGTTTTTTAAAATGTTGGTTTAGAAAATTTTTCTTTTAAAATTGGTAGAATAAAAATGAAAACGTTTGTATTGTCGGTTAAGATTTTGAATATATTTTTCAGATGGTTGTCAAAACTAAAATAAAAATAAAATATATAGGTTGTGAATTTAATTTTTCTCTAAGTTCTTTCGGTTAAAAATTCAAATACAATTCTAAAACACATTGCAGATTATAACATTCAAAATATTCCTTAAAAAAACATTAGTTATGAAAAAATATATATCAGTTATATAATAAGATACTAATAACTTAAATACAAATGAATATATATATATATATATATATATATATATATATATATATATTATATATATATATATATATATATATATATATATATATATATATATAAAATAAACTTAAGGTTTCTAACACAGCCATTTTATGCAAATACATTCAGATCCTTCAAACAAAACACAAGAAACCAAATGAATACATTTAGTTCGTCACATTTATTATTCATTTTATTATCACCATCAAAAGATAAGCCGGTATGCAAAATAGACGTCGAAGGAAAATACTGTAATTTGGACCTTATTCAACATGTACTTAAATACAAATACAGTATGCAGACATGAGAGAAATATAAATACACTGAAAGGTATAATATTAACATGCAAGTAAAAATGAGTTAATATGAGAAATAGCAATCTGGCTTAATATTATGAATGTAATAATGAAAATATATAATCATGATAAAACGACGAAGAGAAAAGACAAAGAGAGTAAAAATGAGGAGAGAGAGAGAGAGAGAGAGAGAGAGAGAGAGAGAGAGAGAGAGAGAGAGAGAGAGAGAGAGAGAGAGAGAGAGAGAGAGAGAGAGAGAGGAGAGAGGAGAGAAGAAAGAGAGAGAGAAAGAGAGAGATAAAGCAGAGATTAAAAAGAATGAGTAAAACATCACGATGACAATAACGATAATAACGATGATGATGATGATGAGAGGAAAAACAGAAATCCACGCCAATCCTTTCCCCTCTGCCCCTAACCCCTCCTCCCCCCCCTCCCCCTCTAGATCACTTTCCGCTGAAGCACCTCACTGCCTCCTCCCCCTCCCCCCTCCTCTCTCACCCCCTCCGAAGAACATCCTCATTAAAAAGCAGTGATTTCTCCCCCCAGGCGCTTCTCTCTCCCCCCCCCACCTTCTCCTCCTCCTTCTTCCTTTTCTCTTCCTAGTCTTCGTCTTCGTCCTCCTTTATCTCTCCTTTCTCCTACTCTATCTCTCTCATTCTATCTCTATTATTATCATTCTTTATTTTTTGTTCTATTTTTTTATCCTTTTTATCATTATCAATTATAATTATTATTCCGCCCATTCCTCCTCCTCCTCTCCTCCCTCCCCATCCCCCCCCTCCCCTCCACACTCCCTCCCCTCCTCCCTCCTCCCCACCACCCCCACTCCTCCCTCTCCTCTTCCACCGCCCTCCCTTTCCGTCCCCTCGCTCCACCCCTCTCCCCTTCCCCACCCTCCTTCCCCCTCTCCTCCCCTCTCCCTGCTTTTCTCCCGCCCACACATTCTCCCGCCCGCCTCGTGTCTCGGGATCACGCTTTCCTATGGCCTCTCTTCCTTGCTATCTCCCTGCTTCATCGCTTCTCTCCTTCTCCTTCGCCGTTTATCCAGCGGCGTCTTGGATTTTTTTTAGGTCTCTCTAATTATTTTATCATTATTATTATTATTCATTTTTATTATTATTTTTTATTTTTTTTGGTTAGTGAGGATATATAAAATATCTTTCTCTCTCTCCCTATATATATACATATATAGACATATAGTTTTTATTTTTTCTTTCTCTTTCCCTTCTCTTTCTCTCTCTCTCCCTCCTCCCTCTCCCTCCCCCTATCTCCTCTCCCTCCCCCTCTCTCGTATTTACATATGCATTTTATAAGAGTACAATACGTATGTATGTATGTATGTGCGCACATACATACATACATACATACTATACACGTGTCTTTATCGTCATGAGCACCTGTTAATTACCATTACTATAATTACACAGAATCGAATGATTTTAATGGTTGTACTTAATCTTCGTTCTCTCACGCAAGGACGAAGAGGAAGAGAGGAAGATAAGATAAAGAAGAAAGAGGGAGAGAGAGAGGAAGAAAAAGAGAAAGAAGAGGAAGAGTGGAAGAAGAAAGAGGAAGAAGAGGAAGAAGAAGTGAGTAAGAAGAGGAAGATAGAATAAGAGAAAGAATAAAGAAGAATAGAGGAAGATATTATTTGTTATCTTATTACCTTCGTACAACTCCATTTCCTATTCCCCCGCCCTCTCTTTCTCTCCCTCTTTCTGTCTCTTCCTCAATCATAAAAAAATCTGGTCACATCTTTCTAACCCTCTCTCCTTCCCAACTCCCACTTCCTTCCCTCTCTCCATCTCCCTCTCCTCCTATCTTCTCTTTCCTCTCCCTCCTCCTCCTTCCTTCCCTCCTCCCTCCTCCTCCTCATCCCTCCTCCTCCCTCCCTCCCTACTCCACCTCCTCCCTTCCCTCCTTCCTCCTCCCTCCTCCTCCCCCTCCCCCCTCCCTCCTCCCTCCCCACCCCCTCCCTCCCGACAAGTCCAACCCAAAACCCAACCAAAGACAGCCATTTCTTTCTACACATACATACACACCGTCGCCTCTAAGAACACAGACGACAGACACACAGAAGGGTATTTAACAGGCTGGCAACGGCGGGGTAACTACAGGGGAACGGGAGAGGGAAGGTGTTGGAGAGAGAGCGTGTGGCCCGGCCTGTAATAGCTTCGCTTTGTTAAGGGTTGCCTTTTGGATAGGCGTTTGGGGGGAGGGGGAGGGGGGAGGGAGTGGACAGTCTGAGGGGGAGTAGGAGGGGGTGGGGGAGTGGGGAGTGGACAGTGGGAGGGGAGAGTGGAGGGGTGGAAAGGGGGTGGGAGTGGACAGTGGATGTGGATTTGGGTGTGAGTGAAAGGGGGTGGACAGTGGGAGGGGTGTGTGGGAGGGGTGTGGAAAGGGTGGACAGCAGGAGGGGGGAGTGACAGTGGGAGGAGGAAGGGCAGGTGAGGAAAGGAGAGCAAAGAGGACAAGAGAGAGAAAGAAAAGGATGCCAGGAGAAAGACAAGACAGAAAGAAAAACAGAAAGAAAATAGAGTAAGAAAATAATCGCAAGAGACAGGAACACAGAGACAGACAGACAGACAAACTAGACAGAGACAAAGACAGACAGAGAGACAGACAGACACGACCACAGCCCCCGAAACACCCTCTATAAAAATGAAGAGACCACCTCTACCCCCCACCCCCCCACCCCCCCACCCTACCCCACCCCCCTCTCTCCCGCCCATCACCCCCGGGGTTGTAAAAGCGTGACGCCCAAATTACCCCTACGGGTTGTGACGTGACGTGTGACCAGGCAAATCCTCTCGGGGTTGTGACATGTGACAAGACTTAACGAGGGTTGTGAGGTGACTTGTGACAGTAAGCAGGTTAATCCCCAGTTGTGACGGCTGACTGGAGTCCTGTCATGCGGGGGGGGAGGGGGGGGGGTCAAGGAGGAGGGAGGGGGAGGAAAGGGTCTGGAAGGTGAAGGAAGGGGGTGAGGGCGGTGGAGGGGAGGAGGGGTCTGGAAGGTGAAGAAGGGGGTGGGGGCGGGAGGGGGGGAGGGGTCTGGAAGGTGAAGGAAGGGGGTGGAGGGGAGTCTGAAGGTGGGAAGGGGAGGGAGGGAGGGGAGGAGGGGGGTCTGGAAGGTGGAAGGAAGGGGGTGGGGGCGGAGGGGGAGGGAGGGGGGAGGGGGTCTGGAAGGTGAAGGAAGGGGTGGGGGAAGGGAGAAGAGGAGGAAGAGGGAGGAAAGGTGAAGGAAGGGGTGGGGGAAGGGAGAAGAGGGAGGGAGGGGGAGGAGGGGGTCTGGAAGGTGAAGGAAGGGGTGGGGGGAGGAGAAGGGGGAGGGATACAAGTCTAAATGCTGGGAGGGGGAGAGAGAAGAAAGGGAATGAAAATGATACAAGAAATAGGAGAAAAACGATACCCCAAAACGGTAAAAAAAAACAACAAGCGGAACAAAGAAGAAAGAAGAAAGAAAAAAAAACAAAGACAGACGGAAGGATACAGCAAATGAGGAGGAAGGAGGGGAGGGAGGAAAAGAGAAGAGGAAAAGGAGGAGAAGAGAGTGATATAGAGGCATTGTTGAGGAAAAGACGGTAAATACATTGATGAATGTGGTAGAGCGACAGAGTTCAGGGAATTAAAATTTTGCTAAAATGAAGTTAAAGGGGCCAGCGGTGACGGGGGTGGGGGGGAGGGGGAGGGAAGGAGGAGGGAGGGAGGAGGAGGAAGGAGGGGAAGGAGGAGGGAGGGAGGAGGGAGGGAGGGAGAGAGAAAAATAATGATTAAGAGAAAGTGAAGGGGTGAGAAATGAAGAAAAAGAGGAGAAAGAAAGAGAGAAAAGATGGAAAAAGAGGGAGGGAGAGCGAGAAGAGAAATAGAAGAAAAAAGAGAAGAGAAGAAAGAAGAAAAAACGAAAGGAAAAAGAAAGAACGAAAGAAAAAAAAAACGAAGAAAAAAAATGAGAAAGAGAGAGAAAAACGAAAAACGAAAAAAAGAAAAGAAAGAAAGAGACAAAACCTTCCCCTTCACCGCTAATCACAGTTATCTCCCTGAGTTACAGCCTCTTTACGCCCTCATCCCCAAATACGAAACAAAACGGGTCACACTTCACAACCAATAATAACAATAATAATCAAAATGGAAGAAAAAAAAGAGAGAGAGAAAGAGAGAGAGAGAGAAAAAAAAATACACATCTTACCAACCCCGTCATCATCACTCCTCCCTCCCTCTCCCCCCCCCCATCACATTCCATTCGCCTATTCCATATTTATTGCCAATAACATTCACACCATAGATTATCGCCGTCTTCCTCTCTCTCTCCTCCTTCTACCTGTGTTTCGCCCGAGGTCGAAGCATCTACCTAGACACAAGAAATTGCCTACAACCCTTATTCGGAACCCTCCCCTCCCCCTCCCCCTTCTCCCTCTCCCTCTCCCTCTCCTCTCTCTCCCTCTCTCTCTGCCCTTCCATCTTCCTCGTCTCCTCCTAAAGCGTCTCCTCGTGACTTATGGGGATGAGAGAGAGAGAGAGAGAGAGAGAGAGAGAGAGAGAGAAGAGAGAGAGAGAGAGAGAGAGAGAGAGAGAGAGAGAGAGAGAGAGAGAGAGAGAGAGAGAGAGAGAGAGAGAGATTTGACAGTGAGAAAGAGACTGTGAATAGGTGAGTGAGAGAGAATGAATAAGTGACTGAGAGAGAGAGAGAGAGAGAGAGAGAGAGAGAGAGAGAGAGAGAGAGAGAGAGAGAGAGAGAGAGAGAGAGAGAGAGAGAGAGAGAGAGAGAGAGAGAGAATGGGCAAGGAAGTGCAGGAAGGGACACAAATAGCCAAGACGAAAAGGGTGAGAGACGTAATAAGGAAAACGAATAAAACCAGAAGGGGAGAAACAGAGAAGAAGGAAGAATCACGCCGGGAAGAGGGAAGAGAGGGAAAGGGAAAGAGAAATGGAGAGGGAAATGAAAAGGATTTGATATACAGACTGAAAAAGGAGAGGAGAGAGAAGAGAGAAAGACAAGACACACCATCACACCACACACACACACACACACACACACCACACACACACACACACACACACACACACACACACGCACATCACACACACAAGCGCCGCAAAACAAAGTTGAGAGACACTGTGGAAGTTAGAAGGGTCATTACACACAATAAAAATGGATAACAGTGAGTGATACTCGGAAGGAACAGGAAATAAATACATTACAGGGAAGAGTAAGAGAAAGAGGGAGAGAGGAAGGGGAGAGAGAGAGAGAGAGAGAGAGAGAGAGAGAGAGAGAGAGAGAGAGAGAGAGAGAGAGAGAGAGAGAGAGAGGAGAGAGAGAGAGAGAGAGAGAGAAGAGAGAGAGAAGAGAGAGAAGAAAGAAAGAAAGAGAAGAGAGAGAAAGAAAGAAGAGAAAGAAAGAAAGAAAGAAAGAAAGAAAGAAGAAAGAAAGAAAGAGAGAAAGAAGAGAGAGAAAGAAAGAAAGAGAGAGAGAGAAGAGAAAGAGACCGACCTTTATCTCTCGGTTTCCATAATAGAGCAAAAATAAAGATAAGAACAGTTACGACTGTTAGTTAATCTTATCTTCTGCTCCCCACTTTCGGTCCAATTCAAAATTAAGCGAAGATAAAACAAAATAAAAATATGATAACAGAACAATTATCATAAAAGAACTCAAAAAAAAAAAAAAAATCAAACGAAGAAGGAAAATAAGAACAAAATGACATATTTTATTAATGAGATAAAAAAAAAAACGAATTAATAAAAAAAATTATCTCACGTCATCTATCTATCTATCTATCTATATCTAATTAATTAGGAAAATCTCTCAAAACCCAAACGCATATTCTCCTCAAATCCTTGCCTGTCCCGCCTTCGATGAAATCTCCAGGTAATTTTAGAAGAAGAAGAAGAAGAAGAAAGAAGAGAAGAAGAAGAAGAAGAAGAAGAAGAAGAAGAAGAGAAGAAAGAAGAAGAAGAAGAAGAAGAAGAAGAAGAAAAGAAAGTAGAAGTAGATAATCTTAAGAACATCTAGAAGAACGGACGGACAACAACGAACGGGCGGTGTTGCTGCCGTTCTCGAAGGAGGAAGAACGGAGAAAGATCGGCGGTTGCGAAGGGAATGTCTGAGATGTATGTGTGTGTGTTGTGTGTGTGTGTGTGTGTGTGTGTGTGTGTGTGTGTGTGTGTGTGTGGTGTAAAATAATATCTAATTATTGAATGGCGATGGGAAGAGAGAGAGAGAGAGAGAGAGAGAGAGAGAGAGAGAGAGAGAGAGAGAGAGAGAGAGAGAAGAGAGAGAGAGAGAGAGAGAGAGAGAGAGAGAGAGAGAGACAGAAGCAAAACCCAAAGAAACTAAAAAAAAACGAAAAGAGAAATAAAGAGATACAAAGACACAAATATAGCGACAAAAAGAAAAGACAGAAGCGAAAAGGAGAACAAAATATGGGTAAGTGCGTAGGGGGGGGGGAGGGGGGAGTAGGGGGGGGGGACCAGACCGACAAGTTTCCAAAGCAATTTTGCGTAAAATAGATCCGCATCTTCTATCAAAACACCATTAATAAAAAAAATAAATAAATAAAAAATAAAAAAAATAAAAAATACCGACTTCAATCCCTGTTTTTCCAGCTCAGATCGCCTCCTCGACATGACAGCCGCTCGTCCTGTCATTGTCACCGTCCTCGTATAAATGTCATTTCATATAAATGTCGTTTATCATAAAGCGAGGCTCATTTTAAACATTTCGTTATAACGATCTTTCCCAATCAATTAAGCGTATTTAGCGTATATTTTCAAACTTTAATAATCGCCAAAGAATCATTTCAAGTGCATTACTCCAGGTTTTTCTTCCTTACCTTATAATAAAAAAAAAAAAAATGATTGACAACTATTACACCAAACTCATAATCACAGATCAATTAATCATGAAGGCAAAAATGAAAATGACAGTTATCAAAAATTGATTTAAATACGAACTGAAAACCTTTACGCCAACAAACCGGGTCATAGTAATTAAAATTTTTATCATTTTGTTTTTACGGATTTATTATCACACTCCCGTCAGCGATAAAAAAAAATTACAGATAATAAAGTGAAGTACAGAAATTATATCATCTTTATAATAAGCAAACTTATAAAGAGCGTAAACTTATTTCTTAAAATATCCATAACAAGTAAAGTATTACATCTTAATGGCATTAATATTATCTTTATTATCAGTCCAAGAACAAGAACAATAATAATATGATAAGCTATAACACACACACACACACACACACACACACACACACGC
>NW_020869881.1:87215-92215 GCF_003789085.1 Penaeus vannamei
TTTCTAAAGTTTTACGAGAGAGAAGCGACAGTGAGAGAGAGAGAGAGAGAGAGAGAGAGAGAGAAGAGAGAGAGAGAGAGAGAGAGAGAGAGAGAGAGAGAGAGAGAGAGAGAGAGAGAGAGAGAGAGAGAGCACCCCCCTTTTTTTTTTTATAGAACCTCCCCTCCTTTAAGTTTCTCGCCATGACTTACACACGCATACACACACACACACACACACTGCTGTCCCTCCACGATACGAACCCTCGTATTTATATGCTCTTCTGTCCTGTGGAAACCTACCGCCCCTCCTCCTCCCCCTCCCCCCCTCCCTCCCCCCACTAAAACCACCACCAGACTGGAAACAACATCCGCTTATTTACCCCCCCCCCCCCCACCGAAAAAAAAATAGGACATGGATATATATCTCAATTTTTGGCGCCGACGATGAGTTCAGAGCGGCTAGATGGGGGGGGGGGGGGGGGAATTGTAGCCACCGGGGAAAATCGTCCTGTTTCCCCCCTTCCCCCCTACCCCCTCCCCCTCCTCCCCCTTCCCGTTCTCAGGTGAGGTCGCTCGCTCGCCGATTGCGACCCGAAGGAAAATATTATGGCGACAGGCGGGTCCTCTTATCTCAAACGAATCCGGCGCTATTATTGGATCTCGAAGAGGTCTGCGTCGCGGAGCCGAAGGTATCTATATCCCTCTATCTATTTCCATCAGCGGTTATTCATATCTATCCCCAATTCATCAGCGGAAATTCGCATCTATCAATTCTAATTCGCGGCCATCCATCCGTCTACGAAAAATCTCCCTACAGACCCCCACAGAACCTCGAGGTTATCTAATTATCACATACCGGGTTCGCAGATTGTTAAGCGTAAATGGACTGATACACAAACATATATCAAAACCGGCCCATTTTGGCACTGCAATTTTGGCGCCGGGAGAACATTTTTCTAATGACCGTTTTGGCGATCGCTATAAATCTGCAGAAATATGCGTCCGGATACCGCGAATACAGACACCGCATCGCACGAGCGTCAAATACCGGAATCTCTAGCCGGTTTATCGAGGCTCTCGCCGGATCGGGTTCGTAATATTTTTCCCTTTTACTTAGCGGCGCCAGCAACGGGGGTTTTCCGGAAAAGGGGAACCGCATGAACGATATAACTGGGGCGAGGGAAATGATGATGATGATGGGGAAAGAGAGAGGAGAGAGAGGAGAGAGAGAGAGAGAGAGAGAGAGAGAGAGAGAGAGAGAGAGAGAGAGAGGAGGGGAGAGGAGAGGAGAGGAGAGGAGAGGAGAGGAGAGAGGAGAGAGGAGAGAGGAGAGGAGAGGAGAGGAGAGAGAGAGGAGAGGAGAGGAAGGAGAGAAGAGAAGAGAAGAGAAGAGAAGAGAAGAGAAGAGAGAGAAGAGAAGAGAAGAGGAGAGGAGAGGAGAGGAGAGGAGAGAGAGAAGAGAAGAGAAGAGAGAGAGAGAGAGAGGAGAGAGCGAAAGAGAAGAGAAAGAGAAAGAGAGAGAGAAGAAAAGGAGGAGGAGGAAAGCGACCACACAAACACACTCGAAATAACAGCCTCTCCAACACAACCTCTTAAACCTCCCCATCCCCCTCTCCCCGCCCCCCCCCCCCCGCCCATCAAACCAAGGGGATCACAAACCACAAACATAACAAAAGCAAATGGGATAAGAGGGCAAGAGAGAGAGGAAGAAAGAGACAAACCGAGTGAGAAGAAGAAGAGACGACGACGACGACGAAGTCGAAAATGATACTAAATAAGGAGGAAAGGAAGAGAATAATAATAATTAGGAGAAAGCGGAGAAGGCGAAGAAGAATAATTAGGAGAAGGCGAAGAAGAAGAAGAATTAGGAGAAGGCGAAGAAGAAGAAGAATTAGGAGAAGGCGAAGAAGAAGAAGAATTAGGAGAAGGCGAAGAAGAAGACGAAGGAGGACGGGAGAGAAGGGAGAACAACTACAGCGTATCCGTGCTCCGAGCCGCCCCCGAGCGCAAATACGCCCAGCCAGCCAACGCACACACTCACACCCCGACCCGCCGCCGCCGCCGCTCTGCTAAACCACGAACCTACGCGGCGACGGGGCTACGGGAGCTGTGAACACGATGGCCTCCCCCGATAGGCGCCGTAAACCCGGTATCGGCGGCGGGTATAATGCCGATAACACCGGCCCGAGCGCCCCCAGGTGTATGGACCCCGGAGCCTTCCCGGAGAGGACTTTATGCGGGCGGGGTTCGGCGGGCGGCGGCGGGCGGGCGGGCGGGGGCGCTCTACATGGGGGAAAAGGGAGATAATACGTTTCCTTCGTCTTTCGATTTTAGGAGAGGAAGCGCGAATAACTACGGCGAAGAGTGAGTCGAGAGTGAATCGAGAGAGAGTCGAGAGTGAATTAAAAGTGAGTCGAGAGTGAATCGGGAGTGAATTAAGAGTGAATCAGAGAGTGAATACAAACGAAGGATAATCATTCGCAAAACACGCTCTCATTTCCTCTCTCTCTGAAAAACAAAATCTTCCAAGTCGATCTCGCCGCTGGAATGGGTATCGGAGGGGAAACAAACCCGCTGGTTTCCCCTCCCCCTCTCCCCTCTCCCCCTTAACCCTCCAACTCCCCCCTTCCCTCTCCCTTCCTCCCACCCCACCGCACGCAATACCCACACACACACTCGAAAACCTCACTTCAGCGTATCCACATTTCCGCCACCGAGTCCGCGCGTATTTACGTTTTGTTAGCGCAACCGACTCCAAAGCGGATTTTGGCCACCGCCGAGGGGGTCTTATCGAGCCCCGAACGCGACGCAAAAAAAAGGATAATCCTCACGATAAAAATGAAATAAATAAAAAGATCACACGAGAGAAATCAAATAGGTATAACCAAGAAAGAGACTTAAATAATAATAAAAAGATCACACGAGAAAAAATAGGCGAGAAAGATTTAAAAATAATAATAATAAAAAAATCACACGAGAGAAACAAATAGGTATATATACCGAGAAAGATTTTAAAATAATAATAATAAAAAGATCACGAGAGAAATCAAATAGGTATATACCGCGAGAAAGAGATTTAAAAAATAATAATAATAAAAGATCACACGAGAGAAATCAAATAGGTATATATACGCGAGAAAGAGATTAAATAATAATTAATAAAAAGATCACACGAGAGAAATCAAATAGGTATATATACCAAGAAAGATTTAGAATAATAATAATAAAAAGATACACGAGAGAAATCAAATAGGTATATACCGAGAAAGAGATTTAAATAATAATAATAAAAATACCACACGAGTGAAATCAAATAGGTAATATACCCGAAAAGAGATTTAAAAAAATAATAATAAAAAAGAGAGAAACAAATAGGTATATACCCCGAGAAAGAGATTTTAAAATAGGAGAATAAATAGGTATATATACCCGAGAAAGAGATTTTAAATAATAATATAAAAATACCCCGAGTGAAATCAATAGGTATATATACCCCGAAAAGATATTTAAAAAAAAAATATAGAAAATAACACAAAAGCGAAATGAGATACGAATAAAAATAAAGTAGACGAGATTCACTTCCCTACAGATTCCTCCTCCTTAAGACCCCAACATGAGAATCAACGGAATAATCACCACCAATCTTCTTCTCCTCCTCCTCCTCCTCCTCTCCTCTCTCTTTCTCTCCCACCTCCCTCTCCCTCTCCTCCTCCTCCTTCTCCTCCTCCTCCTCCTGCTCCTCTTTCTCTCCCACCTCCCTCCCTCCCCTCCTTCTCCTCCTCCTTCTCCGCCCTCTGATTGCAGCGCGAGGAGACGAAATAGAGACATATGAAGAGAGAGAAAAGGCGAGAGGAACCTGAAGCAACCACCTCGGCTACAACTCGACACGGCGAAGGTCCGACTCCGCCGCCGCCGCCTTCTCCTTCTTCCTCCTCTCCTTCTCCTCCTTCTCCTCCTCCTCCTCCTCCTTCTTCTCCTCCTCCTCCTCCTTCTTCTTAAGACACACACAGCGCGATCCTACGTCTTGGCCGACGCCGACTTGCGCGATGCAATAATTTTCGTCGTCTCTCGGTCTCCTATTTATTTTTCTTCTTTTTTAAATTATTATTTTATATGTTTAATCCTTTCTCACTTTTCTCTACCTTATTCTCTTATTTATATGTTTAGTCCCTTTTATCACTTGGTTCTCTACATTTTCTTCTTTTTCTTATTTCATAAATCTTATCTTTCTCTCACTCGCTTCTCTACCTTTTCCTTAATTTTCTTTTTCTTTCGTAAATTTTATCCTTCAATCACTCGGTTCTACATTTAAAAATAAATAAATTCAATCCCGCTACCATTTAGTTCTATAATTTTTTCTCTCTTCTTTTCGCAAATAAATATATTTTTTTCCCCTTAAACACCTTTTCTTATTCTAAATCTAATCCCCCAGATTCTTTTTTTCTTTTTTTTTAATCTTTTCAATAGATTTAAATGCCTTTTCCGTACATGGAGATTATTACTTAAGTTCTCCGCAAGTTGTTAATAAGTTGATCGAAACTTCGGAAGAAAAGAGACGACGAACATTTAAAAAAAAACATTTAAAATTTTGATGACGATAATACCCTCAAAATCGGACGGAATAAAAGGGGAACCGGAATGGGAATGGAGAAGGAATAATAAAGGGGGAGGAGGAGGAAGGGAGGGAATGAGAGCGAATGAGGAGGAAGGGAGGGAATGAGAGCGAATGAGGAGGAAGGAGGGAGGGAATGAGAGCGAATGAGGACGTTAGAAGGAAAGGAAGGGAATGAGAGAATGAGAGAGAAAGAAAAGTAAAACGAAGGAAGGAGGAAGGAAGGGACGGAGAGAACGAATAGGAAAGCAGACATTAGAATGAAGGTAACAAGAGACCGAGAATTAAAAGTTTGGAAAAATAAAACCACGGAACCAACGAAAAGATCGAGAGAATGAGAGAGAGAGAGCGCTAAAAGAAAGGGAGAGACGAGAGAGAAGAGGAAGAGAAGGTAGGAAAGGGAGGGA
>NW_020869881.1:97215-99715 GCF_003789085.1 Penaeus vannamei
GAAGCCAGCGGCTCTTCTCCCGTGTCACGCGCTCACAATGCGCGCCCTTGTTGGATTTACTGAAGTGCTCGCTCTCTCTCTCTATCTCTCTATCTATCTCTCTCTCCTCTCCCCTCTCCCTCCCCTCTCTCTCTCTCTCTCTCTCCTCTCTACCCCCCTCTCCACCGATAAGAATTATGTCGAAAACTTGTTGCGCCAGATTTATTGAGAGTTAACGCAATCAGAATTATGTTAAAACCTGCCACGTTGAATTTATCGCGCGGCGCCCGCTGTCTGAATCCTCCCGAGGGGCTCAGGGCGTTAAAATTTGTTAATAAAGTCTGTACGTTTGCTACTTTCGCCTGGGACTCGGAGCGTTTAAGCCGCGGGACTGGTTTCCGTCACGGGCGAAGAGGAGACTCAGACGCCAAAACATGATCTACCCGCTATCCACTTATTCAAATAAATACTAAATAGAGAGAGAGAGAGAGAGAGAGAGAGAGAGAGAGAGAGAGAGAGAGAGAGAGAGAGAGAGAGAGAGAGAGAGAGAGAGAGATGGAGATATGAGAAGAGGAGAAGAAGAAAAAATTAAAATGATGCTAGAAACACGAGCGTTAAATTCATCACTCACTCCGACGAAGAGGATTATGTTAATTTCGTACTGTCGCAACTTCGAGGCGTCTTCTTTAAACCGTAATCTCGAATTTTACTGCGGGTACAAATAACAACATTTTGTACACATAGAAATTGAGTCTTTACGGTTTTTATTATTTTTAAAAAATAAATATTCATATCTTCAACACTTGTGTGCGATGTACATGTAACAAATATTTCGGGGAAGATCTACACAATTTGCACGAATCTTTAAAAGTGAATAAAAAAAAATATCAAAGTATCCAAAAATTGCCATCTAATCTTTTTGATTAATCTGGACCCGTCTTCTTCACCGGGACTTTTCTCTCTCTCTCTCTCTCTCTCTCTCTCTCTCTTTCTCTCCTTATCTTTCCCTTTGCATCGTGTAAATAAAATATCAAGTGAGGGGGAATAGGGGTTCCACGGCCACATTCCTATTCCGATTCCACTTCCCTCGCTTTACGTACATGCTTATGCGTCCCCTCTTGCCCTTTCCGAAGCGATAGGTCCGGGTTTCACGCAAAAGTTTTTGGGTCTAAATTAACCCCGCGTTTCTATTTGCCTGCAGCCGCGGCGAGGTCCCGGTCACCGCGCTGTCCCCTGTATTTACACAGCGTTAATTCGCAGCCAATACTCCTCCTGCAACGACCACCGCCGCTGTTTCTACTTTGGCTACCGCTGGGGCATCTCTCCTTAGCTCCTTAGTCCCTGCCAAAAGCGCTGTCTCTCCCTCCCTCTCTTTCTCGGTGCCCGCCCCTGTGCGACTACTGACGCAGAAGATGCCCTTCCCCTGAACACCTCGTTAAGTCTCCTTTTTATGACATTTTTATTGTTGTTTTTGCGGCATGGATGTAAACAAATAACCCAAGGACGATACACCCATTCCGTGTATATTCACTGACGATTTTATTCACAACAAGGATATTTTTTTCCTGGCTTCCCTAAGCTGACAGGCAAATTAAACAGCTGATCCTACAATATTTTTCTAGCTTAATTCAGAGGGATAGTAAGACTTTCCTATCTCGCGCCGACGTGCCCCCCGCGCTCCTGGCCCCTTCGGCGTCCTCCCCGCGCCGCCAGCAGGAGGAGGGCGCCGTCGGGACGCGAAATAAGGGAGGGAGAAGGCGGAAGGGCGCGCAGGGCTGGCTTGCGGCCGGGCGGCACGACCCGAGTGGTGTCGGTGCGGCAGCGGCAGAGCAGCGCTGGCCCGCAATCGACACCGCTCGGAGTTACCTGCTCGCCGCACTTATCACGCCCACACGCCCGCGGAAGCCCCAGGTGGGTTGTCATCGTGACGGGCGTGTGGAGGGGGAGTTGAGGAAGGACTAGAGTGAAGGGGAAGGCCCGAGGGCGAGCGACAGCGGTGTAAGGAAGGGAAACGTTGAGCAACTACACTACGACCTGAACAGAAGCTTCGAAACTCACCCATATATAAGGTCTTTGTCCCGTTTGTGAACGTCGGGCACGGAGCCCATGACGTGGTTGGCCGCCACGTGGTTGGAGGCCTGAGAGTGGGCGTACATGGCCGCGCCGTGGGCCGCACTTCCCACGTGGTTCATGTGGTTCATGAGGGCCGCAGGTTGGAGGGCCGCCGCCGCCGCGCTGCGGTGCGGATCCCCGTACATGTTGGCTACGGCCTCCATATTCGCCCCGCTACCAGCGTAGTGCCCGAGCCCGTCGTCGTACTGCGGGAGAACCTCGTTAGCGCCAACACTACTCCACAACTACAACACTCCACAAACACTCAACTCTTTTGCTGAACACTTTTGTATCACAATAAGAACACTGGGATGATGAGAGAACTGAGGGCGGGGAGGCCGCCTGCCTGACCGTCTGGACACTGCCTGACGCACACACTGGCCGCCGCCGCCCACTCCCGCCCACAGAC
>NW_020869881.1:104715-109715 GCF_003789085.1 Penaeus vannamei
TTTGACAATGGAGACGCAGATAAAGCAGTTCAGAGGTCATCCAGTCCAGCCTCTCACTCCTTCCTTCTTCCTTTCTTCCTCTATTCCCCCTTTTCCTCTACGTTATCTTTTGTTTGCGGAACGGATCGCTTCTCTTGCTTCCTACATCTCTGCGTCTCCTCTTTCGTCAGTTACATCTCTCTCTCTCTCTCTCTCTCTATCCTTATTCTTCTATTCCCTATGCCCACTTAGTTACTCGAATCATCTCTCTTCTCTTTCTCTCTCTTGCCTCTCCTTCTATCCCTTTGACTGATACCCTCACCTTCCTCTTTCCTCCCTCCTCTTTATTCCTTCTGATTCCCTTTGCTTGTACCCCATTCTTCCCCCTCTCTCTCTTGCTCTCTCTCTCTCTCTCTCTTGCCCTCCTTTTAGCCATTTGCTTAGTACCCGCAGTCCTCTCTCTCTCTCTCCTCATCTCTCTCTCTCTCTCTACTCTCTCTCTCTCTCTCTGCTCTCTCTCTCTCTCCCTCTCTCTCTCTCTCTCTCTCTCTCTCTCTCTCTCTCTTTTCACCTCCTTCTATCCCATTTGCTAGTACCCTATCCTCTCTCTCTCTCTCTCTCTTTCTCTCCTTCTATCCTCTTTGCAAATACCAGCTCACCCCCCCCCCTTCCCCACCTACCTCTTCCTCTTCCTTCCCCTTCCCCTCATTCTTATTTCCTCTGCTAATACCGCACACCCCCACTCGACTCTATTTTATTAAGGAACTCTAAAAAAACCGGTCTCCAATAGCGGTCAATAGGAAGGTCAAAATGTACAGAAGCGTCAGGTTTGTCTCCTTTGGTTTATTTGTCGTAATTTTTAGAAGATCACAAAAGATTAGACAGTGCTTTCGATATTGTTCTTTAGTATCGATCAAACTTTCAATTTATTGTTTTCATTTTATATGGACTTTTGAAAGAATAAATTCCAGTAACTTTTTAAAAGATTTTTTTTCAAGTATGTTATGAATCATCTTCTAAAATCTATGAAATGCTTTTGCAAAGACATAAAATCGAACTTTCTTTTCCTTCTTCTTAATAAAAGGTAATACATATTTCAGTTAAAATTCTCCTTATATTCATTAGACTAGAGAAAAATAAAATATGAGACAAATACTTTTTTTTTTCTCCTCCCAAGCGTCAAAATCCCCATACACGCTGCCACATTCAGGTCAATCATGCTGGCTTTAGCATACAGAGGCACTGAGGTCAAAGGTCGGCGAGATGTAAAGTGGCTGAGATTTGCAGTTCTCTCGTTCTCTGTCATTGATTTATTTTTGCACTTGTTTATATGTTTTGCCCGTTTTATCTATTTCCTCTCTCTTTCTGTTCTCTCTCTCTTGCTTCTCTCTCTCTCTGTCTTGGTCTCCATCTATACTATCTCGGTCTCTTTCCTTCCCGCCTTTCTCTCTCTCTTCCCTTCCCCTCCCTCTCCTACTACCTCCCTCCCCTCCCCCACGATCCCCCCCCCCCCCCCCCGCCCCCCCCCCCCCCCCCCCCCCTCTCAATTTTGCTTTTTTCTTTCGTTTTTTTTTTTTTTTTCTCTTTTTTTTTTTTTATCCCCCCCCCCCCCCCCCCCCATTTATTTCCCCCCCCCCCCCCCCCCCCCCCCCCCCCCCTACTACTCACTTTCTTTCCCTTTTTTTTCTTTGTTATTTTTTTTTTTTTTTTTTTTTCCCCCCCCCCCCCCCCCCCCCCCCCCCCCCCCCCCCCCCCCCTTTTTTTTTTTTTTTTTTTTTTTTTTTTTTTTTTTTTTTTTTTTTTTTTTGTCTTTTTTCCCCCCCCTTCAACCCTCATCTCTTTCCCTTCCCTCCCATCTCTTCCTACTCCCTCCCCTCCCTCCTCTCCCTCTCTCACCACCGTTACCAAAACACACATTCCTTTCCCCTCCCCTTCCCTCTCTCACCACCTTACCCAAAACACACATTCCTTCCCTCCCCTTCCACCTCTTCCCTCCCTCTCCTCTCTCCCCTCTCCCTCTCTCACCACGGTTACAAAAGCACACATCCTTCCTCCCTCCCTCTCCCTCCCTCTCTCTCTCCTCTCTCTCACCACCGTGTACCCCAAAACACACATGGCCTTCCCCTACCCATTCCCTCTCCCTCCGTCCCTCCCTCCCTCCCCTCTCTCTCCTCTCTCACCACGTTACCAAAACACACATCCTTCCCCTCCCCTTCCCTCTCCCTCCGGCCCTACCCCTCCCTTCCCTCTCTCATCATGTTACCAAAACACACTTCCTCCCCCCCCTCCCTCTCCCTCCGTCCCTCTCTCTCCCTCCCCCTCTCTCCCTCGCTCACCACCCTTACCAAAACACACCATCTTTCTATATTCTTTACAAAAACCAAAGACGGTCAACCGAAAATAAAGACGAGCCCGGTAGTGCAAAGAGTCACAGTCCGCAAGGAAGTTAAAGCGTTTCTTACCGGCCTTTTCTCGATCAAGCTCCAGGGGCAGCGAGAGGAGTCCTCAACGCCACACCCAAATATAGTTGGGAAAATCAAGAAGTTCTATGTAGCAAAGTGCCCAGAGAAGAATAACCACAACAACACACGCACACACACACACACACCACACACACACACACACGACACACACGAACGACAACAACATATATTATATATATATATATATAACGATATTATCATATATATATTAGAGAGAGAGATGAGAGAAGAGATGAGAGGAGGAGAGAAGAAGAGAACTCGAGAGAAAGAGAACGATGAGATGAGAGCAGAGAGAGAGGCGAGAGGAGAGGAGAGGGAGAGGCGAAGAGAGAGGAGAGAGGGACAGAGGGAAAAAGGGCCCTGAGAGAGAGAGAGATAAGAGAGAGAAAGAGAAAGAGAACTCATACATACATACATACATACATATATATATATACTATATATATATATATATATATATATACTGTATACATAGATATGTATAGTATATACATATCACCTGTATGTTATATAAACCAAAACCTCGTATATTAACGCATCCTGATCTAAAATGCACCATCTTTATAACCACCTCGCTTAATTATGATACCTCTTAACCATAATAGGTGTTCCCATCTGATAAAACGCATACCACAAAATCACTAGCATAACTTGATATAAAACTGTTTTTATATACACACATTTATTGTTTTTCTTTTTACAGTTCAGCGAATTATACTGTTAGATGCCGAGATTATTTTACTTGACCGCCTACTACGTAAGTAATACTTCGTATTTAATATATCTAAATAAACCAAACTAATGTAACCAGTTTGTTCTTCCATCGAAACAGCCCCGGTTGATAGTTCAATAATTCAAGAACATGCTAAATTGATGATCGAAGGTGCATGAGATGATCGATGATGATAATGATGGTGATGATAATAATGATGATGATAATGAGGATGATGCATTATAAATTGCATAATGATGATTAATGATAATGATGATGATATAATGATTTAATGATAATAATGATATGATAGATGCATGATGAAAATATATATAAAATTATAGAAAGCACGAGATAAGAGGCATGACTAAAAGAAATATAATATGAAGAAAACATTTATTAATATTTATAAAGCCCAGTTATTATGGGATATATTAGTAATTGAAAACGACGTAGAGATAATTTAACGATAAACAATATCTCACCCTCTTTTCCATCTGATATAAAAGCCCCCTTACTTCGTCATAGAGTCGGATATACCAATAACACTTCAACCCCCTCCACCCCCCCACCCAACCCCTAATAAGGTCCTTTACATTAAAAGGTGAGAACGATCAGTATGGCGGATGAAACGCCTGGAAGAGACGAGGGGTTGTGCCTGCAGCGAGAGAAAAGAGAAGAAGAGAGAGAAGAAAGAGAAAAGAAAGAGAAAAGAGAAAGAGAAGACCATCTCCGATATATCAGATCAGTTATCTGTAACAGAGTCGTCCGTTTCAGATACCAAAACGCTTCATTTAAGGAAGGAAGGAGGCCCATATTACGAGAGTAGGTTAAAATGTGAGGGTGGGGAATTGAAGGGGAAGAGAGGTAATAGGACGTTTTTTTAAAAAGAGAAAGAAAATTGCCGAGAATAGGAGAGTAGGAGAACAATTAAAAGAGAGTCATGCTGGGCGGCGAATTAGTGATTGTGTGATGAGACGTCTTCTGTATAGCAGCGTGAAAACGAAGACCTGACAGACATGAAGGTGAGCGCGGTTCAGAGGGGCGGACTCAAATACATTTTTTCTCTTCGGGAACTTTTTTTAACAATTTTTTGTCTTTTCG
Organism: Penaeus vannamei; assembly: GCF_003789085.1. Taxonomy (NCBI): domain Eukaryota; kingdom Metazoa; phylum Arthropoda; class Malacostraca; order Decapoda; family Penaeidae; genus Penaeus; species Penaeus vannamei. The sequence continues at coordinate 108,994 of NW_020869881.1, forward strand.
GAGGGACGGGGGCGGGAGGCGGAAAATCTTTAAAATTTTTTTAAACTTATCACAGTTTAGATAATTAGAGTAGTTTTTTTTTATAGCAGCTATATTTATTTTAATAGAATATGATATTTTGTGTTTAATTCTATTTTCATTTTTTGATTTACTCCGCGGGAAATTTTAACCGCCTTAATCCAGTTAAATGGTTAGTTTCGAGAGATACTTAATTTTAAATTCTATTTTTTTTTTTTTTTCTTTTTTTTTTTTTTTTTGTTTTTTTTTTTTTTTTGTTTTTTCAGGGGAACCTGAGGGCAGACGCCTCCGAGATCTTTTTTTGGTACAGGTCGGATCTCGAGGGCGGCCACGATGGTCGAGATCCCTGAGAAGGCCAGTACCAGTTGCACGGCGGCCGGAGCTCTGGCGCCAGCAAAGCACGGTCGGGGACGTGGGCGACTTAGATGGGGTCGCGGACCGATTTTTTTAAACCTCTTAAATCAGTTAGAAAGTAGAGAACTTTATTATTTTTTTTATTATAAATAAGATATTTTAATTTTTTTTTTATTAATTTAAAATCTAAATTTTTCTTTTTTTTTTTTTTTTTTTATTTTTTTTTTTTTGGGGACGGGGGATTATAAACCTTCAATCCATGTAGAAAGTTGTTATGCAGATTAATCTACGATTATCTTTTTAAGATAAATCTCTTATTTTTTTTTTATATTAATTGACAAAGATATCCA
>NW_020869881.1:117215-119715 GCF_003789085.1 Penaeus vannamei
AGGTTGGTGGAGGGTTGGGTGGAGGGTGAGGGATGGGTGGGGGTGAGGGGAGGTGGTGGGGTGGATGAGGGGTGAGTGAGGGGTGGGGGGATGGGGGGTGGAATGAGGGGATGGTGGGTGGGGGGATGAGGGGATGGGTGGATGGGTGGATAGGTGGTGTGGGTGGGTGAGTGGGTGAGTGGATGGGTGGGTAGGTGGGGTGATGGGTGGGTGAGGTGATGGGTGACCGGATGGGGGGAGGGGTGTGAGTGGGTGGATGGGTGGATAGTGGATTGGGTGGTGGATGGGGTAAGTGGTGATGGGGGGGGAGGGTGAGGGGATGGGTGGGTGGGTGGGATGGGGGATGATGGGGATGGGTGGATTGGGGGTAGGTGGGTGAGGTGATGGTGGGGTGATGGAGGGGATGGGTGGGTGAGTGGGTGAGTGATGGGGATTGGGGGGAGGGTTGGGTGGGTGGGTGGGTGGATGAGATGGATAAGGGGAGGGGTGGGTGGGTGGGTGGATGGGGGATGATGGGATAGGGGGAGGGGTGGGTGAGGTGAGGGGTGAGGTGGGTGGATGAGGGGATGTGTGGGATGGTGGTGTGGGATGGGTGGGGTTGAGGGATGGGTGAGATTGGGGGTAGGTGGGTGATGGATGGGGGAGGGTTGGGTGGGTGGATGAGGTGGGTGAGTGGATGGTGGGATGGGTTGATGAGGTGGATGGGGGGGGACGTGGGGGGGGTGAGGGGTGGGTGAGGGGATGTGGAGGGGGAAGGGGGGATGGGGATGAGGGATAGGTGGGTGGGTGAGGTGGGTGAGGGGATGAGTGGATGGGTGGATGAGGGATGGTGGGTGGGGGATGAGGGTGGGTGAGGGATGGGGATGATGGTGGGTGGATGGGTGGGTGAAGGGATGGGTGGATTGAGGGGAGGTGGTGAGGATGAAGGGATGGGTGGATGAGGGATGGGGGGGGATGGGGGGTGAGGTGAATGAGGGATGGGGGATGAGTGGATGGGAGGTGATGAGGGGATGGGTGGGTGAGTGATGAGTGGATGGGTGGTGAGGGGATTGCAGGGGATGGGTGGGTGAGTGGATGAGGGGGTGATGGTGGGATGCGGGGATGGGTGGGTGAGGGGATGGGTGGATGACGGTGGATATGGGATGTGGTGAGGGGATGAGGGGGGTGGAGTGGGTGGATGGGGGGTGAGGTGATGGGTGGGTGGGGGGGGCGTGGGAGGGTGGGAGGGGATGGGTGGGGGTGGATGAGGGGATGGGTGGTGGGTGGATGGGGATGGGTGGATGGTTTGATGCGTCGATGAATATACGAGGGATAGGTTATCGAACTGATGAGGAATGAGTCAAAAGACCTTACAGATTATTAGGAATCATAAGACATTTTTTCTGTGTGTGTGTGTGTTTGTATATGTGTAATAATGTATGTGTTGTGTGTGTGTGTGTGTGTGTGTGTCTGTGTGTTTGCGGTGCATGTGTGCAATGTGTGTATGTGCATGCCTGCATACGTGCGTATATGTACGCACACACATATAAACGCATTAACACTTATAAATCCACAGACACACAAATCAGGCAGATACACAGAGCCACAACTCTCACCCCTTTTTCTCCTCTCCACCACAGCCAGCATCCTTCTTGTAGCCTCCCTCTTAGCCCGAAGGGAGTCGGCCAGTACTGCGAGATCCCCTCAAGCCAGGCGGCCGAGGGTGGGTGCCATCTACCCGGTGCCAGGGTCGGGGCGGGGCCGAGAAGGTGCCAAGTGCCAAGTGGAAGATCCTCCTCCACCTTATCAGGGCTTGGATACCTCGCTTCCTCCTTATGCTTGTGTAGTGTGAGAGTTTTTTTTATTTTTGTTTATTTTTATTTTATTTTTTTTTATTATTTTTTTTTGGGGGGGAGGGGTTTTTTTGTTTGTTTGCGGTTGTGTTTTGGGTTTGTGAAAGTTTTTTTGTTTGTTTGTGTAGATTTTCTTTTGTACGTGCTGTCTTTTTTTTGTTTGTTTGTTTTTCTTGTTTTCTCTTCTCTTCCCTCTATCTGTCTTACTTCTGTCTCTCTCTCTCTCTTCTCTCTCTCTCTCTCTCTCTCTCTCTCTCTCTCTCCTCTCTCTCTCTCTCTCTCTCTCTCTCTCTCTCTCTCTTTCTGTTTGTTTGTGTGTGTGTGTGTGTGTGTTGTGTTTGTGTGTGTGTGGGTGTGTATGTGTTGTGTGTGTGTTTTAAGTATGGCGAGGCTTTCTTATTCATTATACTAAGAATGTAACCACCAAAGAATTATACTTATATACAAAGAATATAATCTTTACTGTTAAATCTATTTATGTGTGTTTTACAAAGTCTGTTTCATATTATCAAAAATGTAAAAATGTAACATTTGTATCTAATAAACTGAATTATAATTGATGTGAGTTTATCTCGAAAAACGTTTCCATATTCTAAGTATTATGGCAATAAAAGAGATAAGAATTAAGAACAAAAATACAAGATATATGATATAATCAATAAAAAATA
>NW_020869881.1:129715-131066 GCF_003789085.1 Penaeus vannamei
TGTGGAGGTGCGTGTGTAAATATGTTATTCAATATATAGTTACTTGTATTGTATGGGTATGACTTTTGAGAGTATACACAAGTACATAAGTATACTCACATTTTCAACTGACATCTGGGTATTTTCTTGAGACATTCTGGTATTTAAAAAGCCTTGTACCTGAAAAGGAGAAAGATTCTAATCGAAACTATTGTTTGGCTGAAGATGACAATCCTTCTGATAAAAAATACGTATTGATAAAGATTATATTAATAATGATGCTGGTATTTATAACCTGTAGCATGTCCGTGGTACTTGTGTGTAGATTTTAACGATGGCGTAAGTTGTAAAAGCTATTTATTCATTTATTTTTATTTTTTCATTTTATTTATTCATTTTTATTTATTTATTTATCTATTTATTTTCATTTCTTATTTTATTTATTTATTTATTTTTATTTTTTTGATTTATCTATTTATTGAGCCCATCGGAACCCCCTAATTATCTATTTTCATTATCTTCTTATTCACTTCTGTTATTCTCCTCTTTGTAGTGATCTATTTATTTTCATTTCTTATTTCATTTATTTATTTATTTTTGTTTTTTTTATTTATCTATTTACTTTTGTTTTTTTAATTTCATATATCTATTTATTTTCATTTTTTTTTTTTTTTTTTTTTTTTATTTATTCTATTTTCTTTTCTTTTTTTTTTTTTATTTCATCTATTCTATTATTATTCACTTCTTTTTTTGTATGTAACAAGGAATGGCAGCGGGCCTAGTATTGAGCCCATCGGAACCCCAAAATTATCTATTTTCATTATCTTCTTATTTACTTCTGTTATTCTCCTCTTTGTTGTGATCAGATTCCATGGCGTCATCACTATTGTATTTTTTGTTGTTAGTAGTTTTGGTCTGTCTTCTTTAATGTTGTTGTTATTTTAATTGAAATGGTATTCTGTTATTGTTTTTTATTACGTTATCATTATCATTATTTTTATTTTATTGTTATTTTTTACGAAATGCTTAATTCTCATTATGTTTATTTTGTTAGAATAGGAGATGGCACAACCTTTACTGAAATTCAAAAAAGAAAAGAAAAAAAATCTATCATAGATTGTCTAATAACAAGAAAATATAGATTGATGCATCATAAGGATATAACCTTTATAATACACATAAAGGTAAATATCACATATATAATATGAACACGATAATATAATCTGACAGACGTAATACATATCTGTATACACTTGTTTGTCATGTACTGTTTTTATCTCTCTCTCTCTCTATTTCTCTCTTCCAATCCTCTTCTCTCTCTCTCCTGCTCATCTCTTCTCTCCTCTCATCATACTCTCTCTCTTCTCTCTCC
>NW_020869881.1:200378-205378 GCF_003789085.1 Penaeus vannamei
GGAAAATAATGGAGAAAATAAAGAGAAATAAGCACGCGGACTCTCCTCTCAAAAATCTAAATCTATTTCACACTCGCATCTAAGCTTCCGCACGACAACCTTTCTATCAAAGCGACCAAACTTTTGACATAGAAAATATTGGAAGTCTTGCCCGAACTTGTCAAAGTTGTGGTTATGGAATGGTAATTAAAAGTTGTCCAGCCCCGTAATCGGATAAAATCACACTCTATCTAATTAGGCAATGAATTTTCGCTCTCTGTTCTTTACTCTCCTTTGAAGGGAGGATGACGCACATTTTGAAACACACACGGGTTTAGTTTTGGGAATAAGGGAGGGAGGTAGTGGAGAGATGGATAGATAGAGATAGAGGGGGGACGGGAGTAGAAAAGAGAGAAACGAGAGAGAGAGAGAGAGAGAGAGAGAGAGAGAGAGAGAGAAGAGAGAGAGAGAGAGAGAGAGAGGAGAGAGAGAAGAGAGAGAGAGAGAGAAGAGGAGAGAAATAGAGATAGATAGAGAGAGAGAAAACGAGAGAGAGACAGAGACAGAGACAGACAGAGACAAACAGACAACAGAAATAAATATAAAATATCAAACACAGAAGGAACAACTACAATCAACACACATAACAACACAAGAAAATAAAAAGAAGAATCAACATCTACCCACAACAAAACACACGCACACACGCGCGCCACTGTTAGTTATACAAGCCATACACCCTCAGTGGGCAAGTTATTCTCCCTGGGATCCTGCAGGCAATGCATACATATGACATAAAACACATGACATTTTGCATGTTTTGTTATGTATTATGGAACAGTTTTGGGTCCGGATCCCTTATTTATGTGCTTTTGGGGATTGGGAAGGTGGGTAGGTAGGTGGGGGTGGGGGTGGGGTGGGGGGGTTATGGGGAGGGGGTATAATCTTTTGTCATCTTTTTGGTTATTTATCTGTCTGTTTCTAGGTGTGTCTGTGTGATTGTTTGGATATAGAGAAAAAGATATATTGACAGATAGATTGATGAATGAATAGATAGATAGAGAGGACGGGGGAGAGACAGAAAGAGAAAGAGAGAGGGGGGATAGATAGACAGATATGTAGAGAGAAGAGAAAGAAAGAGAGACATGGAGGACAGAGAGAAGACGAGAGAGAGAGAGAGAGAGGAGAGAGAGGAGAGAGAGAGAGAGAGAGAGAAGAGAGAGAAGAGAGGAGAGAGAGGAGAGAGAGAGGAAAGTAAGAAAGAAAGGAAATAAGAGAGAAAGAGAGAGAGAGAGAGAGAGAGAGAGAGAGAGAGAGAGAGAGAGAGAGAGAGAGAGAAGAGAAAGTGAGAGAGCCTTCGCTATTAGACAGATAGCCTTTTTTTTTGTCTGTGGGTGTATTATCCACAGACAAAATGGAAAATTGACAAACAGACAACAGAAATAACTAAATGTATTTCAAAAACTAAAATCCTACAAAAGCAGGAAACAAGATACTGTGAAGCAAAATGAAATAGGATAGAGAAAAAAAATATCCTACAAGGACAATTATAAAAATGATAATATAATGATAATGATAGTAATAAAAAATGATAATAGTAGTAATGAAAAATGATAATAGTAGTAATTGAAATGATTATATCAACAATAATGATAACAGTAGTGAAGATAATTGTAACAATGATGAATAAGATAATGATAATAATGGTGATAAAAATAACAATAATTATAATGATAATAATGACGATAATGATAATTATTTCAATGATATCGGTACGATGATAATATAATAATAATAATAATGATTATGAAATGATGATAATATTATCAATAATAACAATAATAATAACAATAATGATGGTTTATAATGAAAAAATTATTATATAATGATAATGATAATAAAAATTATATTGACGATAATGATAATGATTATAATAATGATAATAGTAATGATGATAATAATAATTATCCTGATAGTTATTATCATTATTATTATTGTGCAGTAATGATAATAATAATGATAATTATGATGATAATAGTGATGATGATAAGAATAGTAAAATCAAAATATAATGATTATAATGACACTACTAATAATGATGATAATAGCAAAAATGATAATCATAATAATAAACCGATAACAAGAATAATCACAATAACAATAATAATGATTAGTAATGATAATCACAATGATAACAGTAGTAATAATGATGATGATAATTATAAGAATGATAATAATAATGATAATAAAATAGTAATGATAATAATAATAATAAATAATAATAATAATAATAAATAATAATAATAATAATTAATAATAATAATAAAATTATTATTATTATTATAATGGTAATAATGATAGTTATATTATTATCATTGTTATTATTATTATTATTTCATCATCATCATTATTATGTTATTATCATCATCATAATTATTATTTTTGTTATCATTATTATAATTATAATAACAATAATGATAATTATAATCCCAATAATAATAATATCAATAATGATAATGATAACATTGATAATGATGATAATGTTATGATTGATAATAATAACTGTTATGATTAATGATAATAATCATGATAATGAAATAATCAGATTAATTGATAATCATGATAATTAATAATTATGATTAATGATAATAATAATAATAATGATAATAATCATGATTAATGATAATAATGATAATTATAATGATAAAAATTATAATTATGATAATAATAATGATAAAAATGATGATTATGATGAAGATAATAATAACAATTTAATAATAATGATAATGATAACAATCATAGTGATAATGTTAATAATAATAACAATTATAGGGATAATGTTATTGATAATACCAATGATAATGATAATGATAATCATGATGATAATAATGATAAAGATGATAAAATGACATTGATAATAATGATGATTATAATGGTAAAGATAATAATGAAGTTGAAATAAACAGACAGAGACGAAGCTATTCCCTACAGTACCTGGAGCTCGCCACCCCGTGCCCGAGCCGAGGCAAAGGGCGAAGGGAGGAGAACCCCGTGAGCGCTCTGAGCAAGAAACTTTATTGGGGCGCATATCATGAAGTGGGGGGAGCTCGCTGGCGGCAGGAGGTGGGGAACTAACACTGATGCATTTCACAAGATAACAGAGGGAGTCGGTGGCGGAGAGAAGCGGTATGGAGGGAGACTGAATGTGGCATCACGGCGGCACAGGGTCAGGTCTTGGATGCAGAGCGGCGCCTGCATTTGAGAAAAGGCGCGGGTATCACTGATGTGTCCAGTCTGGTGAAGCAATAACGCATATCGTGTCGCTGCATGACGGGTATGGCAAAGATATTGCACTTGATACCGCGTGATAAGTGTAGATTCCACATAGGAAACGCATGTGTATGAAGCAAGCCAGAAAGGGTACGTGTAACATGCATTGGGACTTCTCCATCCAGACTGATTTAGTATCAGTACACAGACAAACAGTCAGATAAAACTGTTTGATAATGTGAAGAAAACATCCTTAGCAATAGATGTGGCTTGTCATGGCCATTTGACTCTCGAATAACAGAGAAGGAAGACAGAAATGACAAGACGCACAGTATTCTGATATATGAAATAGGCAGAATTTGGGAAACTGATAAGGTGGAGAGACTGTCAATTGTTGTGGTAGCCATGGACACTTACAAAAAGTTATGGTGAGACTGTCAATTGTTGTGGTAGTCACGAACGCTGGCCGGCTGAACTACGACAGAAAGACTACTTCCCTATTAAAGCAAAAATAACCAGGAAGAAGCTTGAAACAGAGAAGATAAGCATGGCATCGAAGCCTGCACGCAACAGGAAAAATCAGGACCCCAACATAAACTGGGGTGACATTATCAAATAATGATAATGATGATAAAACAATAATGATGACGATAAGAATAATAATGATATCAATAATGAGGATATCGATAATAATAATGACAGTAGATGTAATTAACTTTATTGTTGTGATTGTTATTATCAGTGCTGCTGCTATCATTATCATTATTGTTATTATCATTATTATCATAACTATCATTATCATTATTGCATTTTTTGTAAATTTTTGTCATCATGATTATCATTATTATTATCATTATCATTATTATTATATTATTATTATCATCGTTATTCATTATTATCATTATTATTATTATTATCATTATTATTATTATTATCATTACTATTATTATTATTGATAACATTGTTTTCATCATTATCCTTTTATCCTTTGTTACTTATTATCATTATTACTATTGTTATTATTACCATTATCATTATTATTATCATTATTACTATTATTATTATCATTATTATTATTTATTACTTTATCATTATCATTGTTATCATATTATTCATTATTATTATTGTTATTATCATCATTATCAAATAATATATTATTATCGTTATCATTGTTTATTATTGTTATTGTTGTTTTACCGCTGCTGTTGTAATTACCACGATGATGATGTGATAATGATCATCATTATAATTATTATTACTGTTATCATTGTCATCCTTATTGTTCTTATTATCAGTTATTATTGCTGTTATCACTTCTATTATCATTATTACTATTGTCATTGTCATTATTGTTATTATTATCATAATTGATACCAATATTTTTATTATCACCGTTATCGTCATTGTCATTATTATTTATATGTCATGAGTATGAATTGATATTATCAAGATTATGATCTTACTTTTTGTCATATTCATTACAATTATCACCATCATTTTTATCACTATTATTGTTATTAATATTTTGGTGTTATTATCATTATGATTGTTATTTATATCATTATCATTATCATCACTATTGCAATTACTTATGATCTTCATAATGATAACATTAAGACTAATGGTAATAATAAGAACTGTAAAAGGGATAATGGCAATATGGAAAATAATATTGACGATAACTATGATGATAATGATACGGATGATAATAATCAAAAAATAATGATGAAAATGATACTAGTAACAACGAT
>NW_020869881.1:215378-217878 GCF_003789085.1 Penaeus vannamei
AAGATGGTGAAGTAAGACATACCCAGGTACCAATTTTCCTTCTAATCTTTAAATATTTTTCATATATACCTTATGGATCTTCAATTATTCATCTATGCCTTCATCCCTGTAACATTTAAAACTTTATCGAGAAAAATAATTAATATTAAAAAAAAAAAAAACGACATATTAAAAGTTTCTTCCACATAAACATGAGAAAAGCAGTGCCACTTATTCTCATCGCCGGTTGTCTGCTGTGTAACCAACATTAAGTGGCAGTCGGGGAGACATTGCTAACAGGCTAATAAGCCTTCAGAAGAATACCCAAGTCTAACCAAGCGTTGACGTTTGTGGGTTATTAGTCGTAGACAGTTGTATCTCTCGACTCTTGTAGTCTCTCTCTCTCTCTCTCTCTCTCTCTCTCTCTCTCTCTCTCGTCTCGCAGGAAACTACGATTCCTTGGCGATCGAGGCATCGTTCTCATCATAGCGGCGACCTCGAAGTTAGGTAGCGAGTCTCTCTTCTCTCCACAGTCGGCTTGCCTTCTCTCTCTCTCTCTTTCTTTATCTCTCTCTCTCTCTCTTCTCTCATCTTTCTTCTTTTGCCGTAATTTTTATTCCTCCCTCCCTCTGCTCGTACTCTTCGACTAGTACCAGACTGGCGGATGCGAGTTCTCGGTCGGTCACTTGCATAGCGGTGGAGGCAGAACTTCAGGTGTGATTCCTTACTCATCTTAATGCGCGCGAAGCTCGGTGTTCAGCGACGCTAGCAGTCAATTGGGATGTGTCGCTTGACTCGTCAGGGGAGGCGTCGATTTCCTTTCTCTCTCTCTCTGCTCTCTCTCTCGCAATCTATCGCTATCGATGAATCATGTCTCTCTTTTCTGTTATCTCATCTCGTCTTATCCACGTGCTCTCTCTCCGTTCTCTTCTCTCTCGTCGTCTTTACTTCGAATACATTTGATGACGCTCTCAGTCTCTCTCTCTCTCTCACCTCTAAGTTCTCGTTTTCGTTGCTGCCTGCCTGTCAGGATGTTTTAGCCGCATCTCTTCTCCCCTTCCCCTCTCTCCCGCGCCGCAACACATGACACACAGCTAGATTAACACATCCCGCTTACAATTCGTGTAATTGAGGTTATTAACCATATCAATATGGCTCCTTGCAGTCAAAGAGGATTGGTGACATTTGGTCTCAGTTGTGTGTAACTGCTGCGTCAACAACGACACACACACACACACACGCACACATACAAATACATACACACACACCATCCACCACGGAACGCGCGACACACACACTACACACACATACACACACACACAACCACACGCACACAGCGCCCTACTAGCGTAATTAATTCATACGCCTATCTCACGAGCACACATCCTCACGGCACGACTACGCCAACACATGCGCATACACAGCTGATACACTACTACACACATATCTATTCATACAGTAGATAAACATATAACCTCCCTGCTTTGGAATCCATGTTTTTCCAGGCGCGGTGTGTGCCATGCCACTCTGCCTTAAGCGTTCTGCGCGGGCTTTTTGTTTCACCCGCGTAAATAAGTCCCGGACGGCATCCTTCAGTTCCGCAATAACAGCTGAGAGGAGAGTCCCCTGCGTATTTTAGTATGGCAGAAAACTTACGGCCACTTGGAGACTCTGATCCCTACGAGGAGAAAGCCTCTTTGTTGATTATCCTCCTTCTGACGCCCCTTGGACTCCTCTTAACTTTAAACAAGATGAGTAACAGTCCAATCGTGCGTAGAGAGAGAGAGAGAGAGTGAGTAGAGAGAGAGAGAGAGGGAAGAGAGCGAGATGAGAGGAGAGAGAGAGAGAGAGAAGAGAGAAGAGAGAGAGAGGGAGGGGGGAGGGAAGGGAGGGAGGGAGAGAGAGAGAGAGGGGGGGAGAGGAGAGAAGAGAGAGAAGAGAGTAATATGAGATGGGAGAGAGTGAGGAGAGGTAGAGAGAGGGAGAGGAGTAGTTACAAGAGGAAGAGAGACGAGAGAAAGAGAGAGAGAGAGAGAGAGGGAGAAGGAGAGAGAGAGATGAGAAAGAGAGCAGAGAGAGGAGAGAGAGAGAGATGAGTCAGAGAGAGAGGAGAGAGAGAAGATGAGAGACGGGGGGTGGGGGTAGATTAACTAGGATGCTATAGTGTGAATAAACGGCCAAGGGTCAAAGAGATTGGATTAGGATTAATTACATGAATGAGGTCCTAAAATGCCGGAAAGAATAAGAAAGATAGAGCAAGACAACAAGCAACAAATATAACCGCCACTGAGTCAAACAACTGCCGGTAGAACAAACAAAACCAAACGCAAAACAAGCAAACAAACAAACGATGAAATAACAGAGGCGATAATGGCCTCTGGTATTACAAAACTCTAAAATTAATTCGGGTTCAAAACTTCGGGTAATCAATCTGAAACAGCTTCCGCCGTTTTAATTTCAGTAATGCATTTTCCACCAACGAATGAGCGAGATTGGGGAGAGGAAGGGGAATAAGGGGACA
>NW_020869881.1:239473-254473 GCF_003789085.1 Penaeus vannamei
ATATATATATATATATATATATATATATATATATATATATATATATATATATATATATATATAATATATATATATATATTGTCATATACATATGTGTGTAGAGAAAAGTAAAGGAGTTAAAGAAGTGGAACTGAGACTGAACGCACGGCAGACTGACCCGCCTTTTTCAATTTATTTTTAGAATCGGGAGCTCTGAGTCCTGAAGCCTGGAAATACAATTCAATATTTTGCGTTTTGGTGGAATTAATGTTTATTCACCATTACAAAGGGAAAAAAAATTGGTCGCGTGTGTGATTGTCGGTGTTGGGGTTGTTTACACACCGCGCATCCCTGCGTTCGTGTAAGTGTATGCATACGAACGAGTCCATTTGCATTCATATCTCCTGTGTGGGTAAAAAATGGAAAATGAAATAGAAGAATATAATAACATCACTACCTTCGTTTGTAGAAAGAAAAAAAAAGAAGAAGAGAGAGAGAGATGAGAGAGAGAGAATCCTTTTGCAGAAACAAACTCGAAAAAAGTAATAAGAAGAGAGAGAGAGAGAGAAAAATCCTTTGCATAAACAAACCCGAGAATTTCTCATCGAGTTCGGGGAGCAACGGCGGGTCCTCAGTACAGCCGTATAATAAGCAAATCACACTCACAGCTCTCTTTATATCTTCCCCACAATATTCTCGGGCCAAGTCGCAGCAAACTTTGTTCCCGCAACTTAGTTTCGGTTGACACAATGTCTCGTTTGGCCGACTTGGTGCATCTACGGCCGAGTTGAAGGACTTTCCTGACTTGGACGAGCGGAAGACACGGAGACTTTCTCGAAGGAGTCCTTGGGGGTCGTCGAGGAAGATAAAATCCGGTTAGGCTTTTTTGGAGAAAGGGCCTCTTCCTCCTCCTCTCTTCTCTTCTTCTTTCTTCTTCTTCTTCTTCTCTTCTCCTCCTCCTCCCCCCTTCCTTTCTTTCTCTTTCTTCTCCTCTCCTCCTCCTCTTCCCCCTTCTTCTTTTCTTCTCCTCCTCCTGCCCTCTCCCTCCTCCTCCCCCCTTCTCTTCCTCCTCCTCCTCCTCATTCTTCATTCTCATTCTCCTCCTCCTCCCCCTCTTCCTCCTCTCCTCATCCATTTCTCCTTCAGTCCTGTCTCTGTCTCCTTCTTTCGTCTTCCTACATTTTTTATTCTTTTCCCCAGCTTCTTCTATTTTCTTCTACACGATTTATTTATAGTTATTGCTGTTATTATCATTATTATTATCATTGTCATTGTTATTATTATTATCATCATTATTATTTTTATTTTCATTAATGATAATGATACTATGATAATGATATTATCATCATTAATGATAATGATGCTATTATTATTACTATAATTTGTATAATTATTATCGTTATTATCATTATCATTCTTATTGTTAATTTTATTAGCATTGTTGTTATTACTCTTTTTATTATTATCATTATTATTGCTTCATCATCATCATAATCATTAATTACAGTAATCATCAGTATTATATATTGGTACTGTTATCATTGTTATAATCATTAAAAATTATTGTTATTTGTTTTATTATTATTATCACTTTTGTTAATATCATATTTATTATTATCATCATTATTATTATCATTAGTAAAATTATTGTTATCATTATCATCATCATTATTGTTATTATTATTATTATTATGAATATTGGTATTAACACTTTCATCATTATTGTTGTTGTTGTTTTTATTATCAATATTACAATTGTTGTTATTATCATTATTATTATTATTATACTTATATCATTATTATTATTATTATATTATTATAATAATCATCATCATTATTATATCCTTTATCATTATCCTTTCAATCATCATCATTACTATCATCTATATTATTACTATAACTTTTATATTATAATTTTTACAATTATTTCTAATTTTATCTTTATCATCATCATTAGAATCATTAATATTAGTACTATCTTTATTGTCATTATTATTTTTTCATTAATATTATAATCAGTTATGTTTGATATCATCTTTTTTATTATAATTACTATTATTAATATCTTTTTGATTATTATTACTGTTATTATTCTCATTATTATTGTTGTTATAATCATTGCTATTATTATCACTATTCTTTATATTATCATTATTATTATTATTATTATTATTTTCATCATTATTGTTATTACTACTAATATCATTATTATTATTTCTAGTACTAGTAGTAGTAGTATCATTATTATTATCATTATTATTATCATTATAATTATCATTATCGTCATCAGCATTTCTTTTATCAATATCATTACCATTGAAGTTATTATTGTCATCATTATTCTTAGTATCATATTCATCACTCTCTCTTATCTCGATTATCATCACTGTTATCATTATTTATAGTAGTAGCAGTAGTAGTAGTGTCAATAATATCATTACAAGCGATGTCATAAGTATAAGTATCAGTATTTGTATTAGTTACCTCATCAATGTGATCGTAAAGGTGTTAGTCTTTCATATACGTTCATCTTTAATGTATACGTGTGTACGTGTGTGCTGTGAATTCAGACGTGAAGTGCATACAAATCAATTATTCCCTTTCTCTTTCACACTGACATTTCCCATCTCCCCGGATCATCCAAACAGAGGAAGAGAGAGAGGGAGAGAGAGAAAAGGGGAGAGGATAATGTAAAATCACACACACACACGCACATGTACGCGTGCTTGTGTGTGTGTGTGTGTCTGTGTGTGTGTGTGTGTGTGAGAGAGAGAGAGAGAGAGAGAGAGAGAGAGAGAGAGAGAGAGAGAGAGAGAGAGAGAGAGAGAGAGAGAGAGAGAGAGAGAGAGAGAGAGAGAGAGAGAGAGAAGAGGAACTTTCCATAATGATGCTGTTCCTGCTTCAGGATCGAATTTTAGAACATTAAGTCGCAGTACAACGACCTGTGAAATACGCTGAAAATGACCTTTCTCACTCCCCTTTCTCCCTCCTTCTTTTCCTTACTTCCTCCTTCCCCCTTCACTCCTTCACTCCTCCTCCTCCTCCTCCTTCCTTCCTCCTTCCTCCTCGTCTCTTCTAGCACCCAAACCATCTCTCGATCCATCTCCACTTCATCCTCCTCTCTCCTTCCCCCCCACCTTATCTTCCCCCTATCCCCCTTTCTCCCTCCCTGCCTTCCTTCTCCCCCATACCTCATTCTTCCTCTATCCCCCCTTTCTCCCCCCTGCCTATCTTCCCCGTTCGTACTCTGACTGTCCCAAGGAATATGAAATGTGGCTTGTGCTTCATGCTCCGCGACACGGACTAATGATACCGTATAAGCATGGCGTCCATTAGACATAATACGAACGGGGTGAGCGACCGGAAGGGTTTAAAGAGAGAGAAGAGAGAGAGAGAGAGAGAGAGAGAGAGGAGAGAGAGAGAGAGAGAGAGAGAGAGAGAGAGAGAGAGAGAGAGAGAGAGAGAGAATAAAGGAGGGGATAAGGAATAAGAATAGGTAAAAAGTAATCTTTACATACAAGAAGGAGAATAATAAAAAAAACCAGAGGGGAGAGAATAAAGGAAGATGAAGGAATAAGGAAAAACTAAATAGCAAGTTTTACTCACAAAAAGGAGAAGAAGAAAAAAGAGCAGAGAAGAGAGAATAAAGGAAGGAAATGAAGGAATAAGGAACAAATAAAAAGTAATCTTTACATACAAGAAGGAGAAGAATAAGAAAAAACAGAAGAGAGAGCATAAAGGAAGGAGATGAAGGAATAATGAACAACTAAAAAGCAATCTTTACATATAAGAAGGAAAAGAATAAAAAAGACCAGAGGAGAGAGAATGAAGGAAGGAGATGAAGGTATAAGGAACAGCTAAAAAAAATCTTTACACACAAGAAGGAGAAGAAGAAAAAAAAAGAGCAGAGAAGAGAGAATAAAGGAAGATGAAGGAATAATGAGCATCTAAATAGCAATCTTTTCTCACAAGAAGGAGAAGAATAAAAAAGAGCAGAGGAGAGAGAATAAAGGAAAGAAGTGAAGGAAAAAAGGACAACTAAAAGGTAAACTTTACATACACAAAGGAGAAGAATAAGAAAAAGCAGAAGAGAGAGAATAAAGGAAGGAGATGAAGGAATAAGGACCAGCTAAAAAGTAATCTTTACGCACACGGACGAGAAGAATAAGAAAAGGCAGAGGAGGGAGAATGAAGGAAAGAAATAAAGGAATAAAAAAACAACTAAAAAACAATTTTTAGACACAAGTAGGAGAATAAAATAAAAGCAGAGGAGAGAGAATAAAGGAAAGAAATGAAGGAATAAGGGATAACTAAAAAACAATCTTCACAAACAAGGAGAATAATACAAACAAAAAACAAAAAAAAAAACAGGAGATATATTAAAGGAAGGATATGAAGGAATAAGGAACAGCTAAAAAAAAAAAAAAAAATTTCCCCCTTAAAAAAAAAAAAAAAAAAAAAAAAAAAAAAAACAAAGAATAAAAAAAAAAGAATAAATAAAATAAATAAACACCGCACACAGGTCCCTTAGTGCAGCATCTCCGCCAAGGTCATTCGCGCGACTTGTAAACATCGGACACGCGCTAAAATTTCCGCATCACTAAAACAGCATTCCCGCCATCGCTAAAAGGCTGTTTCCAGACTAC
Organism: Penaeus vannamei; assembly: GCF_003789085.1. Lineage (NCBI taxonomy): Eukaryota > Metazoa > Arthropoda > Malacostraca > Decapoda > Penaeidae > Penaeus > Penaeus vannamei. The sequence continues at coordinate 244,099 of NW_020869881.1, forward strand.
GTATCACGCCGTCTTAAGTATCCTGTGCATACGATACGACCGCCGGAGAGATAAAAGCATCTTGGGAGCGAAGGGATTCCCACGCGCGGAGAGGAGAGGGGGGGGAGGGGGGCGAGGTAATGGGGGGGGGAGAGGGGGTTAGGTCGGGTATAATGCCCCTTATATTTTCTTTCCCTTCCCTTACCCTCCTTTCTCTTACTAGAATTAAGTATTCCTCTGTCTTCCTTGTGTTTACTTCTAATTTCTGACACTCCCTGTTCTCTGCTTTCTTCCTCTCTCCTTGCCCTCCTCTGTTCCCTTCGCCTGCCTCCCTCCACTCCCTCCCCCTGCCTCCCCTTCACTCTCTCTCTGTGCCTCCCTCCACTCCCTCCCCCTCCCTCCTACTACTCGACCACTTCCTACCCCCACACCCCACCGTGGCACTCCCACCACCTGCCCGTCAGTCCATCCAAACCCTCTTCCCCCCTGCATTCCCTACTCCCCCCCCCCACTCCCCCCTTCCTACCCTTGCCCATCCTATGCTATCACCCCTTATCCCTCGATCCACTCCCATCCCCCCCCCCCCCCAGCAGCCCCTTTAAAACCTTGCACTCCCTATCCATCCGTGCTTCTTACCCCTTGCCCCCCCCCCCACAACCACTAGCCCTCAATTTACTCCAGCTCTCTTCCCTCCCCCTGATCCACTCCAGCATGTCCTACCCCTTCCACTCCCTCTCTCATGCCCTCCCCCTCCCACCCCCTCATGCCCTCCCTCCTCCCATGCCCTCCCCTCCACTCCCTCTCTCATCCCCCCTTCCCTAACCTCCGATACCCCCTTCTCCCCCCCCCCTAAATCCCCCCAATCCCCCCCCCACACACACGCGCCCCAAGGTCACGCCGCCAGCAGGAGCAGTCCACATCACGTGATAAATAAAGGCGAACTGCACGTTTAACAGCGTGTGAACTCCCCCCTGCGGAAGCGTCGGTCATAAAACTACCCGACATTTCAACTTTGTGTGTGCGAGCTCCCGCTTGCTTATCCCTCGCCGGCCGCTGCGAGGTCAGAGCGGGGTTCTGACATCGACCTCGGGTTTATTTCGTATTGTTTCCGCGCGTAATGTGTGGCTTTTTTCAAAACAAGAATTTTTTTGCTTGTTTTCATGCGGTTTTCGTGTCGGAACACATGGGTGTGAGTGCACACACACAGGCAGACATGAATACACACACAACACACATAATCACACACATACATATATATTGCATATATATATATATATATATATATATATATATATATGTGTGTGTGTGTGTGTGTGATTATATATATATATATATATATATATATATATATATATATATATATATATATATATGTATATATATATATATATATATATATATATTATATATATATATATATATATATATATATATGTGTGTGTGTGTGTGTGTGTGTGTGTGTGTGTGTGTGTGTGTGTGTGTGTGTGTGTGTATATATATATATTAATATATATATATATATATATATATATATATATATATTATATATATATATATATATATTATATATATCACAAGTTATCATTACTCAATTCTCCTCAGCAAACAGACTCATCATCAATACTTCCTTTCATTTCCTCCGAGCACGTATTCCTTTTGCAGTATAAAGAGCTTTAACCGGCCATCCCACACAGTTACAATAACGAGATCCCTGAACACTTTGACTGACACTTAATTCCAACAAACTAAAAATCAGATATTGCTCACACAGCCCTAAGTGACATTATGGGCCATACGGTCGTGACAAGGGAAGGGTTATAAGGCGGCATCGCAAGGAGGTCTCTAAGATGATTTTGGGGTTAAAGAAAGGCAGATTAGGGTTGAGTCAGGGGCCAGATGATAGAAATTGAAGGATGGAAAATGATAATTGTTGAGTGAAAGTAGGAGTTCAGACGGGCAATGACTGCTGGCGAAGTGTTACTAAGCGACAAGTCTAGTATTGCAGTATTGGCGAAAAAGACAATTTTAGTTCGTCTAATCTCTGGAAAGGAAAAATTGGTAACTCACCCCAAATTCTGGAGCCCTGATTCGTCTTCCCTTTCTTATTCTGGTCAGCTGAGACTTGATAATAAGGTCTAGTAAACTGTAGGCGCATTTTTGACTGGAAATGAGAGCAAGAGATAGCCTGGTTCGGTTAGCTTCGTCTCGCCAAATTCGTCTAGAACAATCCGAACATACAAAATGTTCTAAAATCAAATAAACAATTGCAATAGATTTATTTCCCTTCGTAGTGGGTGACAGGAGTAATCGTTAATGAAAAAGACTAGATGCTATTAGTGATGATAGTGGATTTAACGAAGAGATATAATGGAGATAAAGGCACTAAGAATTTCAATAAATCTTTTACACATTATAAAGCACAAATATTTATGAATAACTAGAATGAAATCGTCAACACATTTTAGGGCAACAGTTTTAACCTGCTCTTAGATAGCTCTTCCAAATTGAGTGCTTAGAATGAAAATAAAGGCAAATAAAAATACACTTCGAACAACCCCAGGATGGCCGTAATACAACCATAAGCAGCTAGAATTTATCGTCTAGAGAATAATAATACATATTAATATAACTCAGTTGATGCTTTTGGTAGGCACCGATATGTCCATATCTTGGTAATTACTAAAATCATCTATTAGCGACAAAATCAGTCAGTTAATATGAAGATTTCATCGAAATCACTCATTTCTGTCGGCCATGTTGATGGTTTATTTACAACTGTGACGTCATGAAACTGTAGCAAGCTTCCTGTGGAGGTTGTTTTAGAAATTCTTGGTTTGATTACGAAACCAGACCAAGGTATAAAAACCCAACTAAATTAAGATATTTCCGCCCTAAAAGGATAGAGAAAAACTGATAATCAAAGAGATAAAGAAAGTAGAATGGAATATAAAGCGATGTCATGTCAGAAAAAGTGAACAGTACAAGAAGTTGGTCTTTATGAAGACAAAATGGACGTACAGATTGGCTAGACAGAGAGACCGAGAGGGAAATGATATATAGCAGGTATGATAAAATAAATAAATAAAAATAAGCTGGACACGTACAGACAATAGAGAAAATTGGCGAGATGACAGCTGGCATAATCTGATAAAACAGATGCATGAAGAAAATGAGAGAGAGAGAAGGATGAAACGGAGAGAGTGAATCAAAAAGTGAGATGGAGTGGCATGACTGAATAACAAATATGAGCAGGATGAAGAGTGGACAGGTGGTTGGCCAAACGGCATATCAGTTTTGGCACGGACTTAAAAGGACTTGGAGAACATCTGGGAAACGCTTCAGGAAAACTACTACAGATTCCCTTTTTGGGAAAGCAGACTCTTATTAAAAAAAAAAAAAAAAAAAAAAAAAAAAAAAAAAAAAAAAAAAAAACAAAGGAAACAAAAAGCAAGAGAAACGATGATGTATAAATGAAGATTATTGTTTATACATGGTCTTGGTGAAGAATTAGATCATTAAAATAGTACTGGATGTTATGATTGTAACTGTAAGGTCAAGTGAGTTTAATTTAATCCCCGAATGTCCATTCCCGCATTTTGTAGAAGCAGGATTCCTCCTTTTAAAATACTCGAATTTCCAAGTAGTTTTTACTATTTCTGATTTCTATGAAATGTAAATTCCATCTCTGGTACTTAGTTGCTTTAAGCGATAATAAAATAATTAAGCCCGAGGTTAATCCATCAAAGTATGACGAAAAAAAAAATCGATACTTTTTTTTAGTATGTAAGTTTACAGTAACCTTAAGGAGAACCAGATTTTATGGTAAAATAGTGCATTTTTTGTGAAACCTTTCAGGTAAAAAATTATAAGAGCTTAGTTTCTTAATCATTTACAATTTAATGATTTATAAAAGCCTTTGAACAACTTTGGAAATCTCTCGAAAACTGGAAATGCTTGACAGATTTGTTCGGAATAACAGATACTTTTTTCGAGGGGGGGGGGGGGATTTCGAACATTTTTTGAAACCTAATTCACTATTTTGGCTAGTAATATGTCCCTAGATGATAATCTTAATATACCAATAGTTTTAAAAATCTAGAGAAGAGAAGACTCGTCCGTAAATTCAATAGATAAATAAGCAATATATATATATGTGTGTGTGTGTGTGTGTGTGTGTGTGTGTGTGTGTGTGTGTGTGTGTAATGTATATATCTATTTTTTATTATTATTATTATTATTTTTTTTTTTTTTTAATCCTCTGATTATCCCCTTCCATTAGAAGTTCGCATACACGGTGCATGTGATTAGGTCAGAAGGCCTATCCCTCCTCTGGATTTTCAAAGATATATATCCATCAGTTTAGGTTTGGATTTTTTTTTTTTTTTTCTTTTCACTCCTTTAGAAGAGAAAAGAGGGAGACTTTTCTCGGAATTTAATCAAGGTTAGAGAGGAATTCTAAGCTCCGACGGCCATCCCGGAGGCCGGACTAATGAATTACGGAGAGCACGTCAGAATTACGTTATGCAGAAACAGGTCGAAGGCGTCAACATTTTGAGTGTTCTTTTGGGTTTTAGCGTTTTGTGATATTTGTTTTTGGTCGAGGATTTCCTGACGTTTCGCGAGAAGGAATGAAAATTTCGATTAAAAAAAGGTAATATCTGGGATTCAAGTTGAACAAATTGTTTTAGACAGGAAATTAAAACTACTGTAAAATGAAAGTAAAGTGATATACTACATATATATATATATATATATTATATATATATATATATATATATATATATATATATGATATATATCGATATATATATATATATATATATATATATATATATATATATATATATATATATATATATATATATATATATATATATATATATATATATATATATATATATATATATATATATATATATATATATATATATATATATAATATATATATAATTATATATATATATATATATAATATATATAATATATAATATATATATATATATATATATATATATAATATATATATATATATATATATATATATATATTATATATATAATATATATTATAATATAATATATATTATATATATATATATATATAATATATATATATATAAATATATATATACATATATATTAATATATATATATATATATATATATATATATATATATATAGCATCTATATAGACGACGAATGAAGTTCAATCCTACAATAAGAAATATAATCAAAGCTGTTTGCACATCTTTATTGTTCAAATGTTTCAAAGCGACCTTGTTCATCTCCAGTGTTGTATAGGACGAAGACAATGCAGAAAAGAATATCAGAATTATTATAAATATCACAAAATTAGTCAGAGAAAAGAAAATCTGCGAAAAATTAAAAGGAATTATATGCAATAAAAAATGCAAGCAAAACACACCATAATGGAACGTTCTATTCTCTTTTCAATATCATATTTTTTACAGTTTGGATAGTAAATGATATATGAAGAAGTTCTATATGATGTAATCCTCCATCATTTCTCTTTATTATTGCTCTATTGGGGTTTTACAGCACATACTGGTCTGAAATTCCATCGTTCTCCATGCCAGCGACTATCTCACTCGCAGGCGGGGAAGCGAGAGAAGGAGCCGAGCACACGGGTCTTCAGGCGAGGGTCCCAGGCCTTGCAACTCTACGGGACGAAATACCCATCTTTCACACCAACGCTCTCGTGATATACAGATGTGCAAATACTCAAATACAGATTGGTGTAAAACTATGTGTAGATATTAATGTATGAAGATCTTTCCGTGTATTCCTGACCTTATGTAATATATATATATATATGTTGTTACCTCCCTTTGTTTGTTTATTGGTTTGTTATTTATTTTTTTTTAGCAGGATAATTCATAGCGTTACAAACAGATTTTGTTGTGATTTTTAGAGAGGTGTGCCTTACTTTAACTGAGACCTGTTACTTTTTTGATGGTGATATGGATCATGATCAGGATCAATTTTTTTTTTTCTTTTTCATCTCAAAAGTTATGAACAGATTTTAATGAGAGTTTTACCAGAGGTGTATCTTAGATTAACCTATATTTCATTAAATATTGGTGGTGATCCAGATCATTTAGTATGTGTATGTGAAACGTTGTTGTGAAAATGAAATATGATAAAATTATCTATTTTTTCATAAAAGCATAAATAAAACAGAACATACAACGAAACACAAACACGGTAAAACAAGCACAATAAAACACAACAAAGCCAAAAAACAGACATAAAACAAAATAAAAATCAAACACTAAAACGAGACAAAAAAAAAAAAAAAAAAAAAACAGACATAAAACAAAATAAAAATCAAACCCTAAAGAAAAAAAGTAAATAAATAAAACAAAAGAACCACCTTCTCTCAAGTATACGGAAACAACCATATATCTCCGCATGGCCGAGACCTCCGTTCTCCGCGCTCCACATCCTCTTGACTCATCCCCTGGAACTCGTGTGCAGGAACGGGAACTCCTCGTTGTCACCTCGGCCCGCGGAGCTGAGTTTTGGTTCATAGATTTTACACTTGAAAATGTTCTCTGGGTTCACTAAAACACTCTTATAATAATGATTAAAAGTAGTTTCTAAATGTCTGTTTATAAAATGAATAGGTTCTATGAAATATAATAGGGAATTAAAAAAGAAACGTGCAATGTGTATAAACTATATTTCATAAAATGTCCAATGTAAAAATGTGTGTAAAATCTTCATATTAGAAGTAATGAAAAGATCACTAGACAAGATTCTTTTATCAACAATTCATTTTCTTTTTCGTGGCCTTCCCTTTCAGATCTCTCTCTCTCTCTCTCTCTCTCTCTCTCTCTCTCTCTCTCTATATATATATATTATATATATATATATATATATATATATATATATATATAATACATATCTTTTCCCTTTTTACCCCCTCTCTTTCCCCCTCCCTTGCAATATTTCAATCCTTTTACGCTTTTCCTCACCTGTCACTTATCTCATTAGACACAAGGCATGAATGTCCTTCTTTTTAAAATTCAATCACACTAATGGCTTTCCTATTTACAGCTGTCAGCACTGAAATATTCCTGTAAATGGTAAAGACATTTTCACTTTTCCATATTAACACCTTCTATCGTTTGATACTTAAGGTTATCGTTCTATATTATGCCATGGATTAGATTCCACTAGATGTGTTATATTCCTTATCAAGTCATGGTAATTAGCATTGTTATCTCGTTATATCTCATGTTTGGAACTCTATGTACTTAATGCCGTCAGCTGAGTAACATGATCCTATTAGAAAGGTTAAAGATAATGGAAGTAATGATGATGATAATTATAATGGGAAATATGATATAAGTGATAACGAAAATATATGTCACTATCATTAAAAACAAAGGTAATAGTATTAATGATGATAACGATGATAATCCTGAATATAGCAATGATAAGAATTTAAACAAAATAATAATAATTAAGGATAAAACATATATCTGTTGTGGGAAAATAATGATAATACCAATGGAAGGATTAATGTCACTGATCAAAAGGTCAGTTATGAAAACAGGAATAACAACAATGAGACAGTTACATTAATATTATAAGCAGTCATAATAACAATGGTATTACCGTCATCTTTTTTCAAACTTGCCGCGTCATCAATAATTCATTTGCAAATGTATTTTCCTAGATTGAAATTCCAATTATATATATAAATATAAAAAGATCGGATTATATAAATGTGTACAGTTCTCAAGCATTAACATTCAAGCACGCATCAAAAATGCTAACATGCTTTAATTATACTGCCGGTATAATCATAAATAAAGATGAAAAAAAAAACATATCAGAGATTACTGTGAAAATAGTTTGCTTTGAAAAATAAATTGAATACCATAATGCATAAAATAAACAATTTCAACCATTTCAAAATGCATACAAAATACTGTAGAAATTCTAGCAAATTATAAAAGCCATCAGGAATAATGCACAAAATTCCTTCACGCATTTGCTGTACGATATAAAGAGAACACTCTATCATATTCAGAATACAGCCTGCCTAGAATGTCATGAAAGTGGTGCATGCTTAATATAACAGAAATATATCAGAGAGAGTGCTGCCGGGATGAAATATAGAGCAAGGAAAGAAGTGCATTAATATCTGGGTGTCCGTGGGTGTGTACTTGCACACACGCGCATCCTGCAGGGACGCATACACAGCCTTCACAAATACAAAAATCACATACAGGTGTCATGTATATAGGTATATACATACATACATACACAGACATATATATATATATATATATATATATATATATATATATATATATATATATATATAATATATATATATATATATATATATATATATATATATATATATATATATATATATATATATATATATATATATATGTGTGTGTATGTGTGTGTGTGTGTGTTGTGTGTTTATGTATGTATGTATGTAAGTATATTTATGTGTGTATATATGTATATATACATATTTATATATACATATATATATTATTTTATCCATGAATGTATTTTTCCTGCATTTATCCATTTATCCACCTACCTGTCTATTCATCTATCTATATATCAGTCTTTCTGTGTATCTTGCCTGTCGCTTCATCAGTCTATCGACGTCTCTATTCATTTATTTAATCACATTTATGTGTTCGTGTTTCTTTGCGTTCACCCCACACGTCACGGATTTTAAATCTGCCTCACACATCCAATCGTTCCTTTTTCCCTCTTCTCCTCCGTGCGTCCCCTCCCCACTTCTCCCCTCTCTCTCCCCTCGCTACGGACTCCATGTGGACTTCTCTCTCTCTCTCTCTCTCTCTTCTTTCTTTCTCTCTCTTTCTCTCTCTCTCTCTCTTCTCTCTTTCTTTTCTCTTTCTCTCTCTCTGTCTCTCCTCTCTCTCCCTTTCTCTTTCCTTCTCTTTCTTTCTCTTTCTTTCTTTTTTTTTCTCTCTCTCTCTCTCTCTTTCTCTCTCCCGTTCCCTCTATCGTCTATAAATTTCAGGAAGAGAGAAAAATCCCAGTTTTCCTCTTGTCTGAAATTGTCAGAAACAAGAGTGGACTAAATGCTTGGTGACGTTCAGGGCATGAATAAAGAAGAGAGAACGTTAGAAGGAGGAGAGAGAGGAATAAAAAGTAAGAAGAAAGATGTGATATAAATTCGGGTTCTTGTTTGTTTATTTTCTTTCTCGGTTTTTCATTTCGATTTTTCTTTTGTCTTTCTCTCTCTTTCACCATCTCGCTCAATCTTTGCCTCTTCTCTCTCTCTCTCTCTCTCTCTCTCTCTCTCTCTCTCTCTCTCTCTCTCTCTTCTCTCTCTCCTCTCTCTCTCTCTCTCTCTCTCTTCCGGGTGCATCACTCAAGTACGAAATGTACTCAGCTTCTGTAAACAAAGCAATGCAGGCAACCCTGTGTAAGTCACTGTGCCAGCTACCTCTCTCTTTGCCTTTCTAAAAGGGGAATTTGCAGCCTTGGATACGATGCATCTCACGCACAAAATCAGCGCCATCACGCACTTACACACACACACGCACGTATATATATAAATTATATATATATATATATATATATATATATATATATATATTATATTATATATATATACATATGTATGCATGTATGTATGTGTAATATATATGTATATGTATATGTATGTTATGTATATATATATATATATATATATATATATATATATATATATATATATATAATATATATATATATATATGTATGTATGTATGTATGTATATATGTATATATATATATATATATAATATATATATATATATATATATATATATATATATATATATATATATGCATACATACATACATATATGTATATATATATATATATATATATATATATATATATATATATATATATATATATGTATATATATATATATATGTATATATATATACGTATATATACATTTATATATTTATACATATCTTTTGCTTTTTGACCCCCTCTCTTTCTCCCTCCCTTGCAATATTTCAATCCTTTTACGCTTTTCCTCACCTGTCACTTATCTCATTAGACACAAGGCATGAATGTCCTTCTTTTAAAAATTCAATCACACTAATGGCTTTCCTATTTACAGCTGTCAGCACTGAAATATTCCTGTAAATGGAAAGGACATTTTCACTTTTCCATATTAACACCTTCTATCGTTTGATACCTAAGGTTATCGTTCTATATTATGCCATGGATTAGATTCCACTAGATGTGTTATATTCCTTATCAAGTCATGGTAATTAGCATTGTTATCTCGTTATATCTCATGTTTGGAACTCTATGTACTTAATGCCGTCAGCTGAGTAACATGATCCTATTAGAAAGGTTAAAGAT
>NW_020869881.1:263931-278931 GCF_003789085.1 Penaeus vannamei
GATTCATGGGAATTTAGTCCGTATTGCCTTTACAAGAAATGGATGTACTGTAGCTTATGAATCGCGCAAACACTCCCTTTATAAATCATGCAAAAAGAATAAATAAAAAAAATAAATAAATAACAATAATGATAAAATTTGCGAATTATATAAAGCACATTCACTTCATGAATCGCACAAAAATGTCTTGATTCCATGAACGATAAAAAGAAACCACCTGACATGTCACCAGGTTACAATCACACAACATGCATTCACTTTAAAGATAAATAGATAAACGAATATAAAAAAGACGACAAAAAGAGAAAAAAAAATCGCCAGAGAGAAAACCTGCAACATGCTAAGATCCAGTTACTTGGCTGGAGAAAGCGCCAACATGCAGGACTGTTGCAAGAAATGTTGAAAGGAATTGAAAGGATGTTTATTACGAGCAAAGAGCTAGCAGGAGGCGGTGAAGGAACTTTTAACGCAAGTTTGGCCGCTGTGTCTGTCTTCGTTAATAGTACAAGAGAGGGAAAAATAACGAAAAAAATAACCGAAAGTCGTTGAAACATGAAGTTCAAATTGTAAAAATGATGATTGTAATTGAAATGATGATAATAATAATAATAATAATAATAATAATAATAATAATAATAATGATATAATAATAATAATAATAATATAATAATAAATAATAATAATAATAATAAAATAATGGTGATAACGATAGTAGAAATAATGATAATAATAACAACATCAAAATGATAGTGATAATAAGAAAAAGTAGTAATAGTGACAATGATAATAATGATATTGATAGTTATAACAATATTGATAATGCTAATAATATTGATGATGATAATAGTAATAATAACAATAATAATAATAATGAATAATAATAAATAATAATAATAATAATAATAATAATAATAATGCTACAAATAACAGTGATAATAATGATGCTGATGCTGATAGTAGCAGTAATAATGGTAATCATAAAGATAACGATAAAAATTATGATAATAATAAAGATAATACTGAAAATAAACAAAATGATGATAATAATGATGATAATGATAATGACATATCAGTAATAATAACAATGGTAATATTAATGAAAAGAATGATGGGAATGATAATAATCATCATCAGCATCAACATCAGCATCATAAAGAATTATAATAAAAGATAATGATAATAATTAAAGTAATAATAATGACGATGATGATAGGGATACAACAGCAATGATAATGACAATAATAACAGTAACACAATAATAATGATAATCATAATGAATGGTGATAATGATTACTTGAATTCCCATTACTATTCCTACTATTACAACTACTAATGTCAATAGTATTGATGAGAACACTAATGATAATGGTTACATGAATTAAAGACCATAAAAAATTCTTTATTAATACAAGTATTGTTTCCAGATTCCTAATAGCGTATTATTCTAAATAAAGTGCTGCTTTCTTAATATTTATAAGTCTAAAAGATACAAAATGAAAAAAATAATTAAGCACACACACACATACACACTCACACACACACTCACACACACACACTCAGTATCACACATACACACACACACACACTCAGTATCACATTCACACACACACACCACACTCAGTATCACACACCAACACACACACACACGCACACAGTATCACATTCACACACACACACAACAACACACACACACACACACACACACACACACACACGCATACATCCAGGTTTTAACTAACTGTCAAAAAACGACAAACTCGCCCGTTTCATTTTGTCAAGACGGCAGAACAACGTAGATATATATATTCGAGCAGCTGAGTGGAACATTTAATAGCCCATTAAACTCTGGGAAAATAGCATGCTAGAATTTCTTTTCCTCAAAATTCAGTCGGTCATGCAACCCAGCGTTTCTTTACCTTCTGTTTAATATTCATGAGAAAAAATATATATCAACGTCCATTTCAAATGATTATAAGTAATATCTTTTTCAGAAGGTAAGTAAAATTCAGAGAGAGAGAGAGAGAGAGAGAGAGAGAGAGAGAGAGAGAGAGAGAGAGAGAGAGAGAGAGAGAGAGGAGAGAGAGAGAAGAGAAAGAGATAGAGAAAGAGGAAGAGAGGGGGAGAACGAGAAAGAGAGAGAGAGAAAAAAAGATAAATAGATAAATAGATAGACAGAAAGAGAGAGAGAGGGAGGGAGGAATTCTGTTCTTAAATTTGTTCTCTATTCGGATGCCTTGACGTCGAAAAACGAAATAATTTCCGCTAAATATTTTAAGATGGTATTCATAAATCCCATTACCGTTCTTGCGATTCTCTCAGTGTCCCGAATCTAGAACGAAATCACAGTTCGGAAATTAGGATAAGAATGAGACGAAATATTCCTTTGTATATTAATAACAAAATTATTTTTAGAACAACTTCCTTGAATATTAATAACAAAATGCTTTTTTTTTTAGAACAATTCCTTTAAAACAGAAACGAAGCTTTTAGAGAGAAAGAAAGAAAGAAAAAAAAACGGTATCATTAGGAAAAAAAAAAAAAGGGGGGAATAGATGGAACATCTCCCATTTGCTGATGATAAGGTTGAGACTGCCATGGCAACAGGTTTGCATCTTTTCGAAGTCTGCTTATTCAATCACGCTATTCAGGTTTATTCGAAGAGAAGAGAAGAGAGAGAGAGAGAGAGAGGGGGGGGGAGGGAGGGGGGGAGGGAGAGAGGGAGGGAGGGGGAGGGAGGGAGGGAGGGAGGGAGGGAGGAGGGAGAGAATGAGGGAGGGAATGAGGGAGGAAGGGAGAGGGAGAGGAGAGAGAGATGGAGATAGAGAGAGAAAGAGAGATGAGAGAGGCATTTGTACGTCTTATATTCATTTTTCAAATTTTAAAGGACATTTCAGATGATGCTGAAATATAAAATAATTCAATCTCAGTAAATAATTTTCCAGTGGTTCATAAAACCAAAAATAACTACTGGTCCCGTGGTTAATTCTGTGGAATTTTCGTACCATTAGAAGAAGCTCCAGATTAACCAAAGAAAAGTATTTGAATCTATCGATAACTGAGGTCTAGACAAAGAAAATAATAAAATAAGTATTTGAATAAGATAAGTATTTGAATAAGATAAGTATAAGATAAAATAAATAAGATAAGTATTAAATAAGATAAGTATTTGAATCTATCGATAACTGAGGTTTAGACAAAGAAAATAATATTTCTTTATACCAGCCGCCCTGTAGAAGTGATCAGCTGTCCAACACACGAGCAGACACGTATAGCTCGTAGGCAGAGGTTCGTCAGTGTTACTTCCATCTGAAGAGCTGCGGCCTTTGTAGATGAGGTACTACTGGTTCCGTGTTTATTTTTTTTTCTTTTTCTTTCTTCTTTTCTTTCTTTTTCTTTCTTTCTTTCTTTTCTTTCTTTTTTCTTCTTTTTTCTTTCTTTCTTTCTTCTTTTCTTTCTTTTTTTTTCTTTTTTTTTCTTTTTTTCTTTCTTTCCTTTCTTTCTTTCTTTCTTTCTTTCTTTCTTTCTTCTTTCTTCTCTTTCTTTTCTTCTTTCTTCTTTCTTTCTTCTTTTCTTCTCTTTTTTTCTTTATTTCTTTTTCTTTCTTTCTTTCTTTCTTTCTTTCTTTTTTAATATCCGTATCATTAGAATCTCCATGTTAACCAAAGAAAAAAAAAGTACTTGCCAGATGATTACCGTCAATTTATTCTCATAAAATTTTCCTATTCTCGACATCCCACAGTCAAGGATAATGATGTTTTTTATTAATCTCAGGCGTGGAAAACCCTTTTTTTAGACAACGATCCACAAAAACATGAGAAACGATCCACATTTACCTTAGTCCCCCCCCCCCGTGCGATCTTCCAACCCCTTGCCTCCCCCCCCCCCCTCCACCCTTGGCACCTCCTTATAGTTATCATTATTACACGTTCTTTATTCCGTTGATAACGTGCTGTGAATTGCTCTTGTATTCCGTTCATTGCACTATCAAGGGACTCCAAGCACGCCATTTGCATTTTATTATCTTATTTTTTATTATTGTTATTGTTATTGTTGAATTTAATGTGTATTTATTTATTTGTTTATTATTTTAGTTACTGTTGCTGTCGATATTATTGTTAAGATTTTTTGCCATTATTATCGGAATGATGATATGAAAATTTCAAGAATAGTAATGATAATAATGTATACCACACACACACACACACACACACACACACACACAACACACACACACACACACACAACACACACACACACACACACACACACACACACACACACACACATACACACACACAACACACACACACACACACACACACACACACACACACATACACACACACACACACACACACACACACACACACACACACACACACACACACACACACATACACACACACACAGTGATATACGCAAGCACTGTAAACAGACTCGCTTTACCTTTTCAACCCAATATAATTTTACGGATTAAGCAAATTTCCTCGTTTCTTTGTGAAATTCAGACCCTGCGAATTGTCCGGTATATTTGCCTCTTTTTTCGCTTTTAGAGTGAAATAAATTGAATGCTTAATGCCTTTACTAATACGTACAGTTAGTTTATTATTGTCTTAGTATTTTCATTAATGTTATTAATACGATTTCTCTTCTTCCTCTTTAATTTCCCCTATCTCATTCTTCCTTATCCCAATCTCTCTTTTTTTCTGTCCATTTTTTTTCTCTCCCTCTCCTTTTCCTTTTTACCCCATCCCATTTTTTTTTTTTTTTTCTTTTTTTAAAGGTGATGATGGTAACATCAACTAGAAGCATTGAGAGAGCGCATACCTCAGCCAAGGCAATAGGATAATAATTCAAGCACCAAAAAGTTGTCCCTATCTTACAATGCTAATACTAACAACAACAACAACAACAACAACAACAACAACGAAGCAACAACAATAATAGTAATAATAATAATAATAGTTACCCCTATTGCCAAGACAATAGGAGTAACTGATGCAATCCTTTTTTTTTAATTCCTGGATCCGGATCATGACCTCCATCACCGCCAAAATTTAACGGCATCTTCAAGTGGTTCAAGTGGCCTTGTGTACGCGTAAGTCTGGCCGTGAGCGTGGTTATCTAGGCCAGATCGTGTCACTTAGCTGCGAGGTCTGAGGGCTGAGAGGAGACCGCGATAACAAGACCTGTAGCGTTAATTTCTTCGTGTATCTTTGGGCTAATATATATCTTGTATCTAATATATATATCGTGTATATCTTGGCTAATAAAAGCGTGCGGGCGTGTGTCGTACTCTAATATTTATGTTGACAATTATCATCTTATTTTATAGAAGAAAAAAAAATGAAGTACTCAGAGAGCGCATACCTCCGCCAAGGCAATACACACACACACACACACACATACACACACACACACACACACAACACACACACACACACACACACACACACACACACACACACACACACACACACATATATATATATATATATATATATATATATATATATATGTATATATATATATATATATATATATATATATATATATATATATATATAATATATATATATATATAAAGATTCTGAACCCAGGGTAAGCTTGGGGGGGGGGATATTTAAGTCTTCATATATTAAATAGATGATTATCTCTCTTATTTGATTATCATCATAATTACCTTCTTCCATTCTTTCCTGTAATCATCTATCAGTGTGAGCATTTTCTTTTTTCATTCATTATTTGTATTTCTTTAAGAAAGCTATGTCCATCCTTCTATATTTTTAAAGCAAAAATAAAAGAAATAAAACCAAGTAAAATAAAATAAAATAGGTTAGATAAATAGATGAAAGTAAAAAAAAATAAAAAAATTCTCAAAATGTACAATTCATATATCACATCCTATCTGGCCTCTCACTCGCGAGTCTCAAAACACACACACACACACACACACACACACACACACACACACACACACACACACACACACACACACACACACACACACACACCACACACACACACACACACACAGCACACACACAACACAACACACACAACACTCTTTACACATCTGCATACTTATTCTTATCTTTCTTTTTCTTTCATTCTACTTATTAATGAGAGTATTTTTGCGGGACGGAGCACAGCAGACGGAGATCATAAGAAAGCAGGCCACCGTCTTGAGGGTCGGTTGCCGTGCTGGATACATCAAACGTTGTTGCACGAGTGTGTACGTAGCTGCCGTATCGAGCGTCGGCGGCCAGGGTGATCCTCGTGGGTTTTGCGGATACACTTGGTGGGGAGTTGTTTGCCTTGTCACCGTAATTGGAAGCTTGATGAACGAACTACGGATATGGCCACTTGGCGGGGAGCGACAGTATGCCTGGATGTGTGGCTGAGATTGGGATCCAAGCGATGGTGTGTGTTGTGGTGGTGTGATCGTGATTGGGTGTAGTGGTGTTGAGTTGTGTGTTTGTGGTGTTGTGTGTAGTGTGTGTGTGTGTGTGTTGATGCGGTGGTGATGTGTGTGTGTCGTGTGTGTGTGTGTGTGTGTTGCTGTGGTGTGATCGTGTGTATGTGAGGTCAGAATGCTATTACTTTTCGAGAGCACTCGGCGATGAGAGTGAGGGCAAAGATAGGATGTGGATTTATCGAAAGTTGTACGCCTTGTGAGGAATAATTTTGTAATTCGTTTTAACCCTTTGTATCTGTTTATTCTAACCAGTTTTGACTTTTTAATTTTTATAACTTGGTTTTTTGCCGTTTAATTATTGCTTCTTGAAAATAAAGTAAGGATGGGCATCATAGCCTGTTCGTTTAGGTAGGTCAAAATACAATAGAATGAATGGATACAAAAAGCAAATACCTACATAAACTGGAGAGAGGGAGTAATGAGTGATGATTACGGAAAAGAGAATGGAAGAGAATAAATTATATGATGGGATAATAATGACCATAGAGAAGATAATATTTCATATTAATATAGTGATAGATGTCGCCTACCCCAAGCTTAGGGCTAGGAGATGAGGGAGTCAATTCTGGCTTTAGAGATCTTTAATATATTATATATATATTCGTATTATTAAGAATTTCATTAATAAAAATGAGATTATAAATGATAAAAAACTACCGTAAGTAGACGCTTGATAAAAGAATAATAGTGTTAAAAAATGTTATTAAATATAAAAAACAAATTAATAGTACTAAGTAAATCATAAAAGTAATAACTATATGTAATACCATTATAATAAATTGATTCATAATATATATCACGTGTTTGGTGGTGGGCTTGTGGTGGTGTTATGAATGTGAGGGTGGATATGTGAGTGTGTGGTGTGTCGTGTGTGTGTTGAAATGGATTGTGTGTAGGTGTCGGTGTGTGTGTGTAAGGTTTATGCTATGGAGGAGGTAAATGCACCGCACCTCTGAGATACTAACAAAGTGCTCCAAATATATCATTAAACTATTTAATCGCATTTAAAAGTTCAAATTAATCATTTTTATCCTTTTGCGCTATATAAATAAAGAGAAATGGTATGTCACCTATCATAACATAGGGGTAGCGCGGGAAATACGAACCAACGCACACTTATCAACAGCCATTTTATAGACAATGCCAATGAAATATAACCTCCAGGTTGTAGTCTATGATCCAGGATAATATAATTAAAGATCACACCCACAAAGGAATGTTAAGTTAGTGCGCAATAGTGGATAAGCGTACTAACCAGAAATTAACGCGCCTGTAATGCACGGAATGCGTTGTTGGTCGTGACGCGTCAGGTTCCCTCGTGAACGTATCTTGAGGCCCCCCAGAGGCCCGTTCCGCAGGTGTGCTGTAGGTGTTTGGACGACCGGAGTATGCTCTGGGCTAGGAGGTATAGAACAACATAGATATGCCGGTTGGGGATGGATACGGTTATCAGGACGAGCTCAGACAGGGCATTAAGCAGAGAGAGTCCGGGGGCAGTATGCTCAGTACGGCGGGAGCGTGTGTCGGAACACAGGCCACTTGATACCTCCACTTTTCTTCTGTGATGTTCTGAACTGATGCACGTATCTAATTTTCTTGGCGGTCGGTGGAGAGTCACGATCCGGATCTCAGGACACTTAATAACAATTAAATAACATGGATTGCAATCACCAGTTGCTATGTCTTTCTTCTTAATCTTGTTCCTCTTGGCCTAACTTAGGGGCCTATCACTAGTTTTAATTATCTATTCTAATTTATTTGTCTTGGTTGCTTCGTTCGTTGTGGTTTGATTTGTTGCTTGTTTTGTTGTTGTTAAGGTATAGCAATTGTAATCATTCACGCTATAGGACAATCCTTTTCTGTGCTGTTTCTGATATATTCCTTACTTTCGTTTCGCCTGGCTGCAGTACTGCGTCTCTCTTCAGTGCCTCTCTCTTTCTCTCTTTGTGTTTGTTGTAATGCACTAGACCAGTAGGTTGTACGTAAATCATCTAATAATATAGCTCAATACTCTCTTCCTGATAAGTTTCACAAAAATATAGTCCCTATAGTAATAGTAGACCATATCATACATAAATGGAAACAAGTCGGTCTGATCGGTGTGTAGCACGTGGGTTGTTTTAGATTTCGTAAATTTAAAGCCAAACTTACAAAAGTGCAGGGGGACGAAATCATTCAATAAGGGGGTACTTCAGGCCACTATCGAATCTTCAGGCATCTTTCTAGTTTCTCTTAATCTCTCTCTCGTTCTAGCTAAATAAATATATCGTCTTTCTCAATCTCTAATCATTTTTGGGCAACTCCAAGGATCATAATACAATGCATCTCGTGATCGTTACTCGACTGTATTCTCTCGGTATTAGGTTAGTTGGTGAATGTAGGTAGGGGGAAATTAGACTAGAGAGATCGGTATATTAACTTAATGAAAATAACTAAGAAATATAAACTTACTTACGTACTATGTAACAGGTACTGGTGCTCTAATTTTATTCACTCTAAACTGCCGAAAAGAAGGGAGGTAAATATTCTGGCATATCTGCAGGCGTTGAATTTCACAATAGAAAGAGGAAATTTGGCTAACTCGGTTAAAATTTTCTTCTATCTTTCTGTGTTGAATAGGTATCTGGCCGAGTCTGTTCACAGTGCTCTTTGTGCGGTTACTCATCATTGTGCTGTGTGTGTTGTATGTGCTTTGTCTCGTGTTGTGTCGGTGGAGTGTTTGTGTGTGTGTGTCGTTCGTCTTGTTGTTGTGTAGTGTGTTATTCTGTTCTTTGTGCGGTTGTGTGTGCGCTGAGTGCGTTCGTTGTTCGATTTTCGGTGTGCTCTAAGTGTCATTGTCTTTTGCTGTATTGCGTTGAGTTGTGTTGTTTGTGTTCGTTGCTTGTAGTCTTGCTCTTGCTGTGGTCGTAGTATATTAGTGTTCTTGTCTCTGTGTTTGCGTGCTTATCGTTCTCTGCTTATCTGTTGTTTTGTTTGTGTCTCGCTCTCGCTGTATTCTGTCTCGTGTTGTGTTGGTTGGGGTTGTGGTCTTTACCTATTTATATTAACATATTTTGCTTTGGAGGAATGTTTCATATATTATATCATTCTTCATAATAATCTGGCAAAAATCTTAACTAATCTATATCGACAGCCACAGTTAAACTATAATAATGAATACATACTAATATTTATACTACTAATCTACATACCAATATATACATATTATATACATATACTTCAATCAATATAGATGAATCATACATTGCATTATGCCGTGCTGTGATGTCCTGAAATCTTGATGGCTAACTGTACAATGGGATACTGTATGAACTAACTCACAGCAACTGTTCTCTTCAATCAACGTAACCTCACCAAGGATACGTCGTACATATCACTGACATTCGATTCTATAAATGTGCACACGGCGTTGAACAGGGGTGAGGGGGCGTGGGGGGGAGCGTCTCTCTAACGGGGTTGGAATTCACGGGGTGGCGCGCGTGGTGTACTAACGCGTATGTTTGCTACGTTCACCTTCAAAAAAAGGGTCTTACTTCTCACGTCCTCGAGTTATCATTTTAATACACTTTCACTTATCTCTTGCTCTGTGGGATGCCGAAGAAAGATACGCCATTTTTATGAAGAACAAATTGACGGTAATCATCTGGCAAGCTTACGTCTTTCCTTCTTATTTCTCTTATTCTTCTTTGGATTTAATCCATCTCGAGATCTATTCTGACTACTGATCTGAGTCCCGTGTTCTCTATCATCTATTCATATTTTAAAGAATAGATAAGCATAAGAAACACAGAAGAGAATCGATAGGAAAAGAATAAAGAATACGAAATGAAAGAGATGATAAAGGATATGAAAGAAAGTCAATGGCGTAAAGACATATCCTCATCTAGTAAAGAGAGTAAGGCGAAGAAAATATACGACATGAGGATCTGGAATCTCCTAATCATTGAAAGAATTACAAATGCAATACAATAGACTCTCAATAAGATATTTACGAAATATATGCATATAGAAAGATAGGCTAATATTCAAATGGCTAACTCATGATTATTGCACACTCTCACTGTATAATTCTACGTATAATCTCATAAGCACTATATTCAAATCACTCTTCTCTATCTATCACTCAATATGATAAGAATCAGAATATCGCAATATCGAATCTACACTCGTGGAGGTATAGAATAAAGTAAAGAAAGGCATTCTTATCCTTTCTTTCGCCTATCTCTCTTTCTTTCTCTCTCTCTATCTCTCTCTATCTCATTCCTTTCTCTCTATCTCTCATCTTCTCCTCCTTTCTTTCTCTCTAGTCTCTCATTCTTTCCTCTCTTGTTCTTTCTTCTATCTCTCATTCTTTCTCTCTTTCTTTCTTCTCTATCTCAGCGCGTCCGCTACAGGGATAAGGTGGCACGCCGAGGCACCTTCCGGATGATGTCGACTTGAATCTACGCCTGCCCGATAATCACGAGTTTGGTGGGAATTTTCTGAGGCTTTACTTATTTTTTTTTTCCTTCTTTTGTCCTTCGGTTTTCTTCGTCTTCCCTTCCTCTTCCTCCTCTCTCCTCTTCCTCTATCATCTCCCCTTGATTTGTGTCTCCTTCTCTTACTGTTTTTTCTTTTTCTTCCTCCTTCTCCCTTCTCCCTCTTCCTCTTTCATCTCTTCCTTGATTTTTGTATCCTCCACTTACTATTTTTCTTTATCTTCTTCCTTCTCCTTTCTCCTCTTCCGCTTCTCTTTCATCTCCTCCTTGATTTTTGTCTCCTCCTCTTACTATACTTCTTCTTCCTCCTTCTCCTCCTAGCTCTTTATTTCTTCTGTCCTCCTCCTCCTCTTACTCTTCTCCTCCTCCTCTTACTATTTTTCTTCTTCCTCCTCCTCCTCTTTTATATTTTTCTTTTCTTCCTCCTCTCCTCTTACCTATTTTTCTTCTTCTTCCTCCTCCTCCTCCTCCTCCTCTTCCTACCCTTCGTCTTCCTCTTCTTTCCACATTTTTTCCCCTATCTAACGCTTTACCTCAGACGAGGTTTGGGAAACTTGTAAATTGAAATTGAAGTTTATGTCGAATAGCTTAAGAGTCTTGGTATAAGAAAGAAAAAAGGAAGAAAAAAAGGAAGGAGGAGAAACAATTTATGGATTATTTTCTCGGATATACTCTCGAGATATTTCTTCCTGGCAGTGTTATATCTCCTACATCTCCTTTCCCTTTTTAGGAAAATTTCTCTCTTCTCCTTTCTTTTGAGTTACCTCTTTTTTTTTTTTTTTTTTTTTTTGTTATCTCTCCTCTGAAATTCCTATCTGAAATAATTCTCTTTTTCTTTTTCTTCCTCGTTCTTTTCTCTTTGCTTATTTCTCCTTACTTCTCTTTCACGAAGATATTTCCTTTCTGTATTCATCTACGTACTTGCAATATCAGTGCAACTTGCAATAACAATCTCTTCGTCAATTCTATCCTTACGAAGATAATATCTAACTTGTAATGTGCAACTTGCAATAACAATGAGATAATTCTCTTCGTCTTTTCTACTCCTCTCTTTTCTCTTTGCGTCCTCTCCTCATTTATTTACTTATTCTTACTCTTTCATGAAGACATTTCCTGCGTCTTTCACCTCCGGACATGCAATGCCAGATATTTCCTGCATTCGTCTACATACATGCAACATCAATGCAATTTTGATAAGACTCGAGTTGTCAATTATATCTTACATTCCTTTTCTCTTTGCATCTTTTCCTTACTTCTCTTTTACGTAGATATTCACTTCCTGCATTCGTCTACGTACTTGCAACATCAATGCAATTTTAATAAGACTCGGTTGTTAATTATAGTTTTATATTGTTTTTTTTTTTTTCTCTCTCTCTCTTCGCGTCTTTTACTTCTCTTTTACGTAGATATTCCCTTCCTGCATTCGTCTACGTACTTGCAACATCAATGCAGTTTTAATAAGACTCGAGTTGTCAATTATATCTTATATTCTCTTTTCTCTTTGCATCTTTCTTAATTTCTTTCATGAAGACATTGCTTCCTGCATTCATCTCCGTACATGCAATATCAATGCAATTTTAATAAGACTCGAGTTGTTAATTATAGCTTGTATGTTTTTTTTTTCTCTCTCTCTCTTTGCGTCTCTTTACTCTCTCTTTACGTAGATATTCCCTTCCTGCATTCTCTACGTACTTGCAACATCAATGCAATTTTAATAAGACTCGATTCGTCAATTATATCTTATATTCTCTTTTTCTCTTTGCATCTTTTCCTTACTTCTCTTTTACGTAGATATTTCCTTCCTGCATTCATCTCCGTACTTGCAACATCAATGCAATTTTAATGAGCCTCGAGTAGTTAGTAATAATCTACTGTTCTCGGCGTCATAATGATAACGAGAGTTGCTTCAGTAATGGCCTCGGAGCAGCTGCGTCGAATGCCAGCAACAGATGCTATTCTTCTTAAAATTTAACGATAATGGGGAAAGGGAATGGATTTTGCGAAGAGGAGAGCAGTGTGGCTTGATGGTTACGGTAATGGTGATGTGGTGAGGGTGAGGGTGGTGTACTATGGTAGTAGCAGCCCTTGTGGTGATGATAAGATACGTCAGTGACAGATAAGCAGTGTTATCTATATTACAAAGAAGGAGAGAGAGAGAGAGAGAGAGAGAGAGAGAGAGAGAGAGAGAGAGAGAGAGAGAGAGAGAGAGAGAGAGAGAGAGAGAGAGAGAGAGAGAGAGAGAGAGAGAGAGAGAGAGAGAGAGAGAGAGAGAGAGAGAGATGCAAAAGAAGAACTAAAATTAAAAAAAAAGAAAATGAAAAGAGAAACTACCTACTCCTAAATTCAAAACAACCAGTCAGCAAAACAACATACAAACAAAACACACACACACACACAGACAAATCAAGCATCCCACAAACGGGCGAGAAAGAGAGAGAGAGAGAGAGAGAGAGAGAGAGAGAGAGAGAGAGAGAGAGGAGAGAGAGAGAGAGAGAGAGATTTGAAATAAAAAGAAGAAAATGAACCAACAGAAGAAATAAAACAAAAAAGAATATAACAACTAAAAAAAAAAAAAAAAAAAAAAAAAAAAAACCAACACAACCACAGACAAATCAAGCATCCCACAAACGGGCGAATCCGCAGCCGAAGCCGCCCGACAGCACCGCAACGCAGCGACACTCCTGAGCGGCGGGTCAAGTACTCCTCTGAAGCGGCGCACCGCGGAGGCACTCGGAGGCACTCTGAGGCACTCTCGCAGGTATGGCTCCCTGGCGCTTCCCAGGCCCGAGGCACCAGGTCGGAGCCGCACTATTTCGCACAAGCAATGTCCGGAGCGGAATCGTGTGTGGGAGAATGGGAAGTGAGGTTCATCTATTTTATTTTATTTTCTGTCTTTATATTTTTCTGTTCGTTTGATATCTCTCTCTGTCTCTCTCCTCTGTCTCTCTCTCTCTCTCTCTCTCTCTCTCTCTCTCTCCTCTCTCCTCATCTCTCCTCTCCTCTCTCTCTCTCTCTCTTCTCTCTCTCTCTCTCTCTCTCTCTCTCGCTCTGCCCTTCTACTAATATCTCTATCTCTCTTTCTCCCTTCTCTCTCCAGCATGCCGTGCTCTCNTTGCCCCCGCTTCCCCTCTCTCTATCAGTTCTACCTTTCTCTTATCTCTATCTCCCTCCCCCCTCCTTTTCTCTCTATCGGTGTCTCCCCCCGCTCCCCTTCTCTTATTCCTATTTACCGCTTCTCTCTCTCTCTCTCTTCCCTCACTCCTCGCTCCGCCTCACTCTACCTACCTTTCTCTCTCCTCCCTCTCTCTCTATCACCCATCTGCCTCCTTTCCGTCTCTCTCCCTCTTCTTCTCGCTCTCCCTCTCTCTCTCTCGCTCTCTCTCTCTGCTCTCTCCTCTCCTCCTCCGCTCTCTGCTCTCTCTCCTCTCTCATCTCCTCTCTCTATCTATCGTATTTCTCTTCTCTCTCTCTCTTTCTCTCTCTCTCCTCTCTCTCTCCCTCCCTCTCCCTCTCCCTCTTCCCTCTCCCTACCCTCTCTCTCTCTCCTCTTCTCTCTCTCTCCTCTAGTCTCGTTCTCTGTTCTCTGGGCTCTGTTCTCCTCTCTCTCTCTCTCCCCTCTTCGCTCCTCTCTCTCTCCTCTCTCCTCCCTCTCTTCTCTCTCTCCTCCTCTCGCTCTCTCTCTCTCTTCCCGAGCTCCTCCCGCTTTAAATCACGAGCAGCGGCCATTAAAAACCGAACCGGATTCTCGGCAGTCAGTTCTCAAGAGGCGGTTTCCTAAGACACCACCTTCACGTCCCGACTCCGCCCCTGTTCTTTCTCCTCCTGTGCAATGAGTGCAAAGGCGCGGGAGGGAAGTAAAAAACAGGAAGTTTCTGAAGGAGGAAGGGATAGGGAGAGGAGAGGAAGGACCAGGAAGGAGGAGGAAAGAGGTTAAGGCGAAGGGAGTGTTGTGGGCGGGAGGAAGAAAAGAAGGTTGGTTGCAGAAAATGGCATGGAAGTTTGAACAGAGGATTACGTTGTAGATATTAATAGGTATAGCACGAA
>NW_020869881.1:298931-301431 GCF_003789085.1 Penaeus vannamei
TCTGTTGTGAACTGGGTCACATAATCCAGGTCCATTTTCCAGGTCTTGGGGATTGACGGCGGCTCTGTTGTGTAGGGCGAAGGTGAGGGGCTTGTGGCCAGTCAGAATATGAAAGTCTTTCCCCTCGATGTACGTCCAGAAGCGTTTGATGCCAGTGTAGACTGCAAGGAGTTCCTTGTAGAAGGATACTCCGGCCCTCTGCAGACAGTCAAACAGGGCGCTAAGGTGTTTGTGCTCCTCTTCACTGTTGCTGGCGATGAGTATGTCGTCGATGTAGACGAAAACGCCCTGTAGTCCGTGGGTCGCGTCGTCTATGAAACGTTGTAACTTCTGGGTGGCGTTGCGGAGGCCAGGCAGTATGCATATGAACTCAGACAGGCTGAAGGGAGTGATAACGGCCGTCTTGGGAATGGACTCCTTAGCGTAGGGATTTGGTGGTATTCTTTGGCGAGGTTAAATCTGGAGAGTNGTGAGAGGGTCTTGTTTGATGGTCTTATGAGTGGCGTTATGAGGCGGGCGATGGTTGTAATGATGGTAATGATGTGTTGATAATGGTGATTAGCTTGATAAAGCATTGTAATAAAAACGACGTGACAGCAAAAACAGTAATAATGATAGTAATGATGATAATGATAATAATAATGATTAAGATGATAATCGTAATGGTAATAATGACAGTAATAATACTAGTAGTAATAGTGAGGATGTTAATAATGATTATGATGATAATACTGACACTAAAAGTAATGATGATGATAATCATTCATTATTAATAGTGTTTTGATTATAATAGTCATAGTCATAGTAATGATAATAGTAAAAGCAATGACTCTAATAATGATGATAACAATTATAATAATAGTAATAATAATAATAATGATAATGATCATGGCAATGATAATAAGAATGATAATAAGAATTATTACGATGACCCCGGAATACTGAACATATGCAAAAAAATAGGATAGAAACAGTTTTCTCTATTACGCACGCGCGAATGTGCCTTGTTGCGAGCTGAACTTTGCTTCGCGAAAGAAACAATATTTTATGAGCAAGAAATATATGAAGTCATTATAACGTCTTGCTTATTAGTGACTCAAGCGCATAATTATGTCCGCTTATTAAATTTAGGGGAGGAACACAACCCAAGGTTCATTAAAGCAGGCTGTATATATATATATATATATATATATATATATATATATATATAATAATATATATATATACATATAGATATATATATATATATATATATATATATATATATATATATATATTATATATATATATATATATATATATTATACAAATTGTATTAATGTACAATAGAAAACGCAAAAAGAAACTTGGATAGGTTTGAATGTAATGATAACACACACACACACACACACACACACGAGAAAAACAAACAAAAGAAACACTAATGATCACACGATTAAATAGATATAAGAAAGAAGGAAAATTACTTTATCTAGATTGATTTAAATAAATCAAGAACACCTAGACCTTGTAATTTCCATTTGAAGAATTTTCCAAACGTAAGTCCCTTTCAGGATTAATACAAGTTTAATCCTCTTGGCTAATTAGCTCTGCTCCCAATGGTAGGCAATTTAATCATATGTAACGATATATATTATGTGGGGTCAGGCAACTTTCACCATATTATTGATAATTTATATTTTTTTCTTTCTTTCTTACAGGTATGTTCAACGGGGTCTGCGGAGAAAGTTTGTACTGAAAAGCAAGGTATGTTCATGTATTCTGGAGTTTAAATGGGAAAAACCTCATAAAAGATGTATGTTTGTTAGCTGGGTGTCTGAGGAAAGTTGTGAAAAGGTAAAGAAATGGATTTATGAATGAATAAATAGAGAAATGGGCAAAATCCAAAAAATAAGTGAAATACGTAGATATATTGATAAGAATAGATGAATAAATGAGTAAATAGGTAAATAAATACATACATAAATTCTTTTTATTAACAGAGATAATTAGATGGATGAATGAATAGATAGATGAAGTAGAAGTAACATTAACGAATTAGCACTGAGACCACGACTGAAGAGAGCAACAGTGTACAGTTGCCCAGGGGATTGTGGGGCCCTTTGTGTGTGTGTGTGTGTGTGTGTGTGTGTGTGTGAGACTATCGGTATTTCGAATGGGTTAAAAATGGGGATCCTGGTTGGCGGCCACTAAGGGATGGTAGGAACCCCTTAAGTAATCGCACTCCCCATTTGCCCGTCGTTAAGCTCTTAAGGACCCGCGAAGTGGCTAACCTCAAGACATGAGTATGATATTTCAATTAAGCGTGTCAGAGTGAGGGGGTTGTTGAGCTTCCCATTCGGCGTTCGGCGTGTCATGGCGAAGTGAACATTCGAGACGCTAAACTAAAAGAAAAACTAAAACATTGTTTAAAATGAAGAAGAAGAAGAAGAAAATGAAGAAATATTCTAGAAAATGAAGAATATTCTAGAAAATGAAGAATATTCTAGAAAATGAAGAA
>NW_020869881.1:306431-308931 GCF_003789085.1 Penaeus vannamei
GAGAGGGAGAGAGAGGGGGAAGAGGGAGAGAGAGGAGGGGAAGAGGGAGGAGGGAGAGAGGGGGGAGAGGGAGAGAGAGGGGGAGAGGGAGGGGGGAGGGGGAGGAGGGAGAGAGAGGGGAAAGGGGGAGAGGGAAAGAGAGGGAGGGAGGGAAGGAGAGCTGGTCAAAGAGAGAGAGAAGGGGGGAGGAGGGAGGAAGGGAGTGAGAGCTAGTCGAAGAGAAGGTCGGGAAGAGAGAAAGAAAGGGAGAGGGAGTTAGGAGGGAGGGGGAGCTGGTCAAAGAGAGCAGGAAGAAAGAAGAGAAGAGAGAGAGAGAGAGAGAGAGAGAAGAGAGAGAGAGAGAGAGAGAGAGAGAGAGAGAGAGAGAGAGAGAGAGAGAGAGAGAGAGCTTTAGGAAGGTCAGCGGAAATTACAGAAAGTTATGGCAGCAGCGACGGAGGATGAGCGGAGATGAGATCCTATATAAATTACAGATAGAAACGGAAAAGTAAAAAATTAAAAAAATGAATAAATAAAATAAAAAACGGAAAATGTGAGGAAAATTGAGGAGAAAAATTCCACCGAAGAACAGGGAGGAAGGAAAGTTAGCGAACCCGACGGAGAACAAGACCAGGCCATACGGACGTCTATGCAGATGAGAACAAGAACAGAACGCGGACGGGCGAGCGGACAGAACCGAGACTCGAACCTGAAGCGCAAAGCCGAGGCGTTTCTCGAAGGACGAACCGCGGAGAGAACCACGCAGGATGTAGAACCAGCCGGTCGTGCACGCTGCTGATGAAACAACGAAAGTTCATCCTGCACGATCTTCCTTCCTTTTTTTTCAACACTATGAAAATTAAGGGTTATTGTTCTTACTGCCTCGTAAAATTTACACGCACACTCACGCACACACGTATACACGTCCGCAGCTTGCAACACTCACTTTATGAGCGCGTGGAGGAGAATGATTGCAGTTTATTCTTTGGTTATATTTATGTGCTAATTTGATTGATATTTATGTATAGGAATTCATTGATTTGTTGTTGTTTTCTGTCTCAATAATTCGGAATATAAAGCGTGAGTTAAAAAGCAAGAATGATTAAAAAAAAAATACACGAACATGTTCTTAGAAACTCAACATCAGAGCACAACACATCTTATGAAAGCGGAAAAAATCAATGACCTCACAAAAGAAAGAAGAAGAAAAACAAAAACAAAGAGAATCACCAACAGCGGATCAAACACAAATTCTGCCGCAGATCTTTGGTTTTGGTCAACACGTCCGCCCGGCCTCTGGCTTTGAACGCGCCGGGCGCGGCCGCCCTCTGAACAGCTGTTAGAGGCGCGAGGTGTTTTCGAGTTGGCTCTGCTCTGTCGTCGGGTTTGGTCTCGTTATGTCTGTTTGGGAATTACGTGAGAGGGAGGGAGGAGGGATGGGGTAGGATTGGAAGGAGGGAGAGAGAAAGCGAGGGAGAGAGCAAGCGAGGGAGGGGAGGGAGAGGAAGATAGAGTCAGAGAGAGGGAGGGAGAGAGTGAGAGAGTAAGAGGAAGAGTGTGTGTGAGAGAGAGAGAGAGAGAGAGAGAGAGGAGAGAGAGAGAGAGAGAGAGAGAGAGAGAGAGAGAGAGAGAGAGAGAGAGAGAGAGAGAGAGAAAGAGAAAGAGAGAGAGAGAATATTACTAGTAGATACAAGAAGAGCGAACCTCAACAAAACATGGTTTTCCAACCAGAATAAACCAAGCTGTGTTTCAGAATGTAAAAAAAAGCCCCCCCCCCCAAAAAAAAAAAAAAAAATAGCAACAAATATCAGCTATTAAACTGACATCCAAACTCTGGGTTCACGAATGCATGTGAAGACTCACTAAGAAAAAAAAATGAAAAAATCCCCCTGGGTATCTCCTCATAAATAACACAATCTATTTGACAATCAATAGACAGATGCATTGCCTAATCCAAGTAGCTAAGTCCAAAATAGGAAGCAAAGAATTCAAAATTGGCGCGTTTTTCTTTTGAGAGGGAGATGGGGGGGGGGCATTGTTACATGAAGGTTACGCATGAAACTTCGTACGTGAAAAAAATAAGAGGGAAAAGAAAAAAGAATAAGAAGAAAAAAAACAAAAAAGAGGAAAAGAGAGAAAAGAAAGAAAGGAAGAATAGAAAACAGAAAAGGAAACAAAGAAAAAAAGAAAGGAGATAGGAGAATAGAAAATAGAAATGAAAACGAAGAAGAAAAAGAAAGGAGAAGGAAGAATAGAAAACAGAATGGAAACAAAGAAAAAAGAAAGGAAAAGAATAATAATTAAAAAGATAAATAAATAAATAAAAGAAAAAATATCACAAGAAAACATAGAAAAGGAAGAAAATTAAGACAATCAAGAAGTGACTCTGGGCGTGGTCGGGCGGAGGGAACGCCCATTCTCGAAATGCCACGGCGACTGGTAGGACGCCGAGGAAATTACGGCTCGGCGCGGAGAAAATCCGAGGCACGGCCGGGGCGCTCGTGCGGCTCTCTGCTCGCGT
>NW_020869881.1:313931-318395 GCF_003789085.1 Penaeus vannamei
CTCTCTCTCTCTCTCTCTCTCTCTCTCTCTCTTCTCTCTCTCTCTCTCTCTCTCTCTATATCTATATATATATATGTATGTATACTTATATATATGTATATATAATATATATATATATATATATATATATATATATATATATATATATATATATATATATATGGTGTGTGTGTGTGTGTGTGTGTGTGTGTGTGTGTGTGGTGTTATATATTATATATATATATTATATATAATATTATATATATATATAATATATATATATATATATATATAATGTATAACTATTGCCAACTTCCCTGCCTTGTTATCTATATATCTATCAGCGAGTAATCTCCCTATCTGAATATTTATACATCTACCTACTCGTTTGTCTTTCTGTCTGTATGTCTACCTGTCTGTCTGTCTATACATCTATTTGTTTATCTATCTATCTATATATACCTATCTAACCATCGTTTTTTATGCCGAATATCAAATCAAATGATTAAGAAACATAATGATGAATGTGTCAGAACACGCGATGAAAATCATCCCACAGTTTTAATAGATCCTGCCATGTCCTCCAGGTAAAGACAAATCTGCATTTTTTTCATTAGCATTATTCCAAAGCGCTATAAAAGTATAGTCAAATGACGGTGCCGAACTCTGCAGCTTCAACCTGTTGCGTGAGACAGTAAAAATGAACTGTGTGTAATTCCCAGTTTTATATACTCCGCGAGGTTGACTGCGAGGAACGACCGCAAACCATGTTTATGAAGCCAGTCGTAGACAAAGGTGGCTTTATTACTTAACTATTGCTGATAATAGCAACAGAAGTATTAGGTTATCACGCGCAGACTAGCAATTTGTTCCTTACGCTTCGATCTATTTTTTGCAAGGGACTAATATTTACATTCATTACTGCCACGAATGTTGGGAAAGTACATGAATTATGGGAGAGATTATGGCCGGAGTTAATAATAAAATCTTTTAAGATTGCAGCTCGTTAACCCTTCCTTAAATGAATGTCTCTCTCTCTTCTGTGCTCGGAAATTTTCTTCAGTTTTGCCGGCTTTTGTGTGATTTTCATCTAAATGTGTGAACATTTTTTCTTCTCTCTCTGTTTAGTTTTCTCTATTATTTTCCTTCTTTCTGGATATTGTTTAAACTTCTTATTTATTTATTTATTTTTCCTTACCTCGCCAGATATGAGATCAGCGCCGGTTGCGGTCCCGGGTCTTATATTATACACTTTGATATCATTATCTTTTGTTATTCTTGTCCGCAGCATTTTTATTGTCTCGTGATTACCATAATCATTATGGTTTTATATCAGTTACTGTGATGAAAATCATGAGAAATAAATATGATGATCATAATATGATGATAATAATGATAAGAGAATACAAATAACCGAAACGATAAGGGTAATAATGGTAATGTTAGTATTATTAGAAGTGCTTGTAAAGATTAACGATAAGAACAATGGTAACAGCAAAAACCTTAATAATTTCAATTGTTTCTGTAATCCCTGTAATTTTTGTTTTGTTTTTTATCATTAATATTATTTGCAGCGACGTGAATATATATGTTACTTAATTGTTGATAGTGTTATTATTTTCGTAATATTTGTAAAATTCGTTTTAATCACCATTAGCAATCGATATCAGTTTTATTATCAATATTATTATTTTTGTTTTGTTTTCATTACAGTTATTACCATTAGTAGCAGTAGTTAGTAGAGGTATTATTGTCAAACGGAGAGAGAGAGAGAGAGAGAGAGAGAGAGAGAGAGAGAGAGAGAGAGAGAGAGAGAGAGAGAGAGAGAGAGAGAGAGAGAGAGAGAGAGAGAGAGAGAGAGAGAGAAAAAAGAAAGAAAGAAAGAGAGAGAGAAGAAGAGAGACAAACAGAGAAAGAGACACAGACAAAGAGAAAGAGAAAGAGACAGACAAGAGAAAGAGACAACACAGAGAAAGAGACAAGAAGACAAACAAAGAGACACAGACACAGAGAAAGAGGCAGACAGAGAAAGAGAGAGAGCGAGTTCTGTCATGGTCCCGTAGCCTTTCCACGGGTGAACACACTTCGTTGAAATATGTGCATTATTCATAGCAATAGCAACGATGCCTTTGTTTTGCCCTCACTTGTGGATTTATTAAGTAGTCTTTATTATCCTGTTGTTGTTTATGATAGAACTTTAATTTATTCATTCATTTATATGTTTTCCTCCTTTTTAATTATTACTGGTAGTAGTAATATTTTGTTATTTTATTATGATATTATTATTATTACTATATCATTATTATTATTTTTATCATTATCAAATTGTTATTATTTTAATATCTAAAGTAGTAGTTTTTTTGTTATTTATATTATATTATCATCATTATTGGAATGTTACTATTAACTTATCAATATCATTTAAAGTTATTAGTTATTTTATTATTGTTAATGTTATTAATTTTTTTATTTTTGTTATTATTGAAATTATTATTTTATTATTATTATTATTATTATTATTTTTATTATTATCAATAGTAATTGTTTTGCTTTTTTGTTAGTTATGACAGTAATGATAACAATAATTTACTTGTTCTATATCATATGTTATAGATGTAAATGGCTATTCATAAAATCCACCTCTTAGCCATTAATATGACTCTAATAACGATATCAAGGAACCGTTGATTAGGTAACACTATACTCATTATCCAAAATATCTTCTTTATGTTGTCGGGTTAATGATGCAACATTTTTCATGCTGCCTCAGTATGAATGTGTAGTAATAACGACGACTATGCAAAGTCCTTTTAATGTCGACTGCAAAGATATTCTGCATTCTGGTCCTGTTGTGTATTTCTAATTAATGATATTCTCTGGATAACATCTGTGGTTTCGGTGGATGTGATTGTTGTTAGTGGTATTTTCTTTTTTATCATTTTCTCTATTTAAAAGTTTCTCTCTCTCTCTCTCTCTTCTCTCTCTCTCTCTCTCTCTCTCTCTCTCTCTCTCTCCTCTTCTCTCTCTCTCTCTCTCTCTCTCTCTCTCTCTTCTCTCTTTCTATCTTTCTCTCTTTCTCTCTCCCCCTCTCCTCTCTCTTTCTTTTTCATCTTCCTATCTTCCTTTTCCTCTTCCTTCTCCTCATCATCCCCATCTCCAGTTCGCCTCCTCTCCCCCTCTTTCCTTCAAAAAAGAAAATTGTGTTTTATCGCAAAATAGCTATAACCCAAAAGCAGAATTCCCCCAGAGTAATTACTCCCAGTTGTCGTCGTGAACTGAAGATCAAAGGGAGTTTCACCGCCCCATAAACCGCCCCGATTGGTCGTTTTAGGCGGATTCCCTGACTTAAGCATGGTCGTTACCGGATTAATGGCTGGGAAGTCGTTTCAAGTTAAGGTGGTAATTTGAGACTAACAGATTTATTTATCCACGATATATTGTATGACTGCAATTTATTAATAGAAAGGTAGCGTGTTCACTGAGGGAGAAGCCAATATTGATGTGCATGTAAACAGGATATATATATATATATATATATATATATATATATATATATATATATATATATATATATATATATATATATATATATGTGTGTGTGTGTGTGTGTGTGTGTGTGTGTGTGTGTGTGGTGTGTGTGTGTGTGTGTGTGTGTGTAAACATATGTACTTATATATATATATATATATATATATATATATTATATATATATATATATATATATATATAGATATATATATATGTGTGTGTGTGTGTATGTATATAAACATATATAATATGTGTAAACATATAACATATATATGTATGTATGTATATGTATGTATATATATTATATACATTTTATATACATACATATATATACATACATACATATATATAATATATATATATATATATATATATATATATATATATATATGTGTGTGTGTGTGTGTGTGTGTGTGTGTGTGTGTGTGTGTGTGTGTGAGAGAGAGAGAGAGAGAGAGAGAGAGAGAGAGAGAGAGAGAGAGAGAGAGAGAGAGAGAGAGAGAGAGAGAGAGAGAGAGAGAGAGAGAGAGATTGAGAGATTGAGAGAGAAATTCATATATATATATTCTGCACATATACACAGTAGCATATGGTTTGCATATGTATTCATGTACATATGGCCGAGTGTAAAGCGCTGAAGCCTGGATGCCAAACCTGCGGTCCGTAGTCAGCGTGCTGCTTGAGCCATGCCATGTGTTTTTTCAGGATTCAACAGGCCAGTAATTGTTTAATATCACTTATTTTATGTTTTCATTTCATCGAATCAAATAGCCTTTTGTTTATCTTCCTTTATCATTCGTCACTATGTTCTGAATAATTTGTTAATTGGATCATTTATCTCTTGCACTAACCTGCAAACGACGTCCTCGTGTGTCTGGCTCCCTGTGTAAAGGAGTTCGACGTCCTTGCGTGAAGAAGCCTCGCATCCTCAAGCTCCTGACGTTGACTTTGCATTGC
>NW_020869881.1:330084-345084 GCF_003789085.1 Penaeus vannamei
TCCTCTCCCTGCCCTCTTCTCACTCCACCTTTCTCCCCCTCCTCCTCAACCCCTCTTTCTCTCCCTCCCCTCCCTTCCCTCCCTTCCCTCCTCCTCCTCTCCTCCTCCTCCTCCTCCTCCTCCTCCTCCTCCTCCTCCTCCTCCTCCTCCTCCTCCCTCCTCTCTCTCCTCCTCCTCCTCTCCCCTTCTCCTCCTCTTCTCCCTCACTCCCTCTTTCCCTCAACCCTTACCTCCCAGCACGCAGCTGTGACAGTAAATCAATTCTTTTTTTTCTTTTCTTCTTTTAGACTTTCACAACAGAGCTTTCACATTTATTCGGGATATTTTTTATTATTAGATTGTTTTTGAGATTAGATTTCCTGGGGCCATAAATTTCTTTTC
Source organism: Penaeus vannamei (assembly GCF_003789085.1). NCBI lineage: Eukaryota > Metazoa > Arthropoda > Malacostraca > Decapoda > Penaeidae > Penaeus > Penaeus vannamei. Next base: position 330,466 of record NW_020869881.1, read on the forward strand.
GCTCGTGGCTCGTAATGCGATGTAGAATTTGCGGAAGACGGATGGCGAATGCGGAGGAAAAATGGGGGCGTGGTAGGGGAGGAAATAATAGGGGGAGGGGGGGAGGGGGCTGGATCAGAATGTTGCTGTCTTGATTCCCTCTCTTCGATTCTCTCTCTCTTTCTCGTTTCTCTGTCTCTGTCTGTCTCTGTTCTGTCTTTGTCTCTGTCTCTGTCTCTGTCTCTGTCTCTGTCTCTGTCTCTGTCTCTCTGTCTCTCTGTCTCTCTGTCTGTCTCTGTCTCTCTCTGTCTCTGTCTCTCTCTCTCTCTCTCTCTCTCTCTCTCTCTCTCTCTCTCTCTCTCTCTCTCTCTCTCTCTCTCTCTCTCTCTCTCTCTCTCTCTCTCTCTCTCTCTCTCTCTCTCTCAGAGCAACCATTGCAATTCACTGAATAAATTGTTTTGACTTTGACTCGCTCTCTCTCTCTCCTTCTCCCTTCTGTTTCCTCTTTCGCTCACCCTTAGCTCCTACTCCCATCTCTTATTTCTCCCTTTTCTTTCCTCTTCCTCCCTCTACCTCTCTAGCCCCCCCCTCGTTCCGGCATCCTTATGAGACAGCTCTTCCTTCCTCCCTCTTCATTCCCCCCTCTCTGAGCCGCGTCTCCCTCTCACTCGCTTATTCTCTATCATTTTCCTCCTTCCTTATCAGCTCTCTCTCTCTCGCCGTCCCTTTCCATTTTCTCCGCGGGTTCCTCCCTCCTCTTTCTTTCCCCCTCCTCCTCCTTTTTCTTTCTCTTCTCCCCTTCTCAGCTTCTCCTTCTCTCCTCCTCCTCCTTCTCTCCTCCTTCTCCTCTCCTCTCCCTTCTCTCCTCTCTCCTCTCCTCTCCTCCTCTCCCTCTCCTCTCCTCTCCTCTCCTCTCCTCTCCTTCCTCTCCTCTCCTCTCCTCCTCCTTCCTCTCCTCCTCTCTCCTCTCCTCTCTCCTCTCCTCTCTCTCCTCTCCTCTCCTCTCCTCCTCCTCTCCCCCTCTCCCCTTCTCTCTCACTCTCTCCTCTCCCCCTCTCCCTCCTCTTCTCCTCTCCTCCTCTCTCTCCTCGCCCCCTCAAGTCAAGTCGAAGGATTTAAACCAGATCTGAACGAGTCACACGGAGACAAAGCGGACGCCGGGAGAAGGGTGGTTGGCCGGGGTTAAGCAAAGAAAGGGAAAAAAGAAAAGAAAAAATAAGAGAAAACCAAGACGAAAACAAAGGTAGGAGAATTTAAAGATAGTTGATGTAAAAAGAATCGGGGGATGGGGCGAGGGAGGGAGGAAGAGAGAGGTAAGAGATAAGGAGTGAGTGTGAGAGAGTCAGCCGTGAAACAGACAGACACACATAAAGATAGACACAAAGACACAGAAAAAAGACAAAATCAAATCGGCAAACACGCGGCTTCATGACTGTATCGGTACTGCTTGGGTATCTAAATATAGCCGTGAGCCCGCCTGTGCGTTTGCCTGAACGGCGCGCCAAGGTCGCTTACTCTCCCAAGACAGGAAATTCATAAGCGGCGGGAGCGAGCGGTGGCGTCTGCCTCCGACCACGTGGCATCCGACTTCCTTTCTCTAGTTTTTAGATTAGGTTTTACCATTTTTTTACGTTTTTTTTATACTCTTGGTCTTTCTTTTTTGTTGTGAACTTCAAGCGTTTCCTGTCTTTTTTTTGTGTGCGCGTGTGTGTGTGTGTTCGTTTCTTTTATTTCGTGATCGTCGCTTTTATCGTTGTCATTTCTTTATATTTGTGTATTCCTTCATTCGTCGGCGCCCTCTTCTCCAATTCTCACACCATCGTTTTTACTCCTTTTTCCTTCTCCTTTTCACCCTCCCTTCTTCTCTTCCTCCTCCTCTTTGTAATCATCATCATCTATATCTCCTCCATCTTTATCTTCCTCTTCTTATTATTCCCAATTCGTATTCGTACCTTCACCCTTTGTTACACAGATGTTCTTTACCGGAATTAGAGTAAACTTACAAAGCAGTTTAGTCCTTAAGAGATTATGGCGGAGTGTGTTTGTTTCTAAAATGAATAATCTACGGCTTAACTCGGGCCAGGGAAGGTTAATTACTTGGGACTTAAGTTTGGGTTGTTCGGCACTTGAAAACAAAGACATTTTTTGGGGGATGTTTCAATTACCTCTTCTTGCTTTAATTATTGTTGTTATTATTAGTATCGTTATTATTATTGTTGTTAATATTAGTTTTATTGTTGGTGTTGTTGTTTATTTATTTATTTCAGGAGAGAAGTCGAGTTATGAGTTATTGAAAACGTCGAGAGATGCCTGGTACGTCTTCTTCAAAATCGACAAAGGCATTTCATAGGATATAAGATTAGTGTTTTTTTTTAGACAAAAAATATTGTTAGCAGCTGTGACAAAATAAGCCAGTTGTCGCTTCAATTTAGTGTGAGGTCAGATAATTGTTGATCCGGGATAGGTCAGAGGTCAAGCAGATGTGTAAATAGTCCTGTTGTAGCTTCTGACATTATTATTATTATTACCTTTACGAGGAGGTACATTCGTCTGCGTATATCTTTTTGTCTGTTTTGTAATAATATGCTAGAAATTTGCTCATGGTCAGCCAACCAATTAATTTTATTTTGATGGAACCGAGTCAGAACCGAGAATGGAATCCAATGAGTTTTCAAAGTAGTATTTCCGTCAGTTTACTTCTAAGGGAAAAAAAACGTAGTATTAGGAAATAACTAACAAACTCTTTAAGTAAGAGAAACGAAGAGAATTAACTAAAAAAAAGACCTTTGCATTATTCAGCTGCTAAATTAGGCAAGGTTAGCATTCAGAAGATATAACGCCGGGTTGTGTGTAGTACGGAAAAGGTAATTTGGGATCGTAAGTCGTAACGCATTTCACAAACGTCTTAGTGTACGGAAGTCGTCAGTTCGTTCAGGAATTCACCGTTGTGAGCCATTGTCAAGAATTTTTATTTCTGGAGGTTTCGTTTCGTCTTTGAGTGTGTATTGATTATTACTTGTTGGTAAAATACAATTATGATATAACAATTATACAATTATATTATAATTTGTTGAATCAGTCATGTTTATAACGTGAGACTAGTTTCTGCACTAGAATGCTGGTGAATCTATTGACGACAAAGATGATATAACAACAAGCAAGCCGTATTTGGTAACAAAGCGAAAAAATCCAAAATTGATTTGAAATTCAGCAAATACGTTATTGCATATGTTGCAGAGCACGGCAGGGAAGAGGCAAGGTGATGCTGACTACACGATTTCCACAGATTTTCCTTTGCACTATTGCACTCTTCTCTGGTAATTCCAATGAGAAATAACTGCAGTGCGTCTCATAAGAACATGGCAGAAACGTTAGATTTATGGAATATGATGACTAAAAGCACACACACACACACACACACACACACACACACACACACACACACACACACACACACACACACACACACACACACACACACACACACACACACATTTATTTTTTTTTTTTTTTATTTATTTTTTTTTTTATTTTATTTTTATTTTATTATTTTATCTTTTTTTTAATTTTTTTTGGAAATATATACTTTTTGTGAACTGCAACTGCATCAGGCAAGTTTCAGTAAAATTGGAGTTCATAGCGGTGTGATTTCTTGGCTTGAATTGCGTCCGCCTCGTCTGATAGAATCGTGGTGTAAATTATTCGATTGAAATGTTCGTCTTTTTAGTTATTTTATATTATTATTATTATTATTATTATTATTATTATTATTATTATTATTATTTTATAGTTATTTTATTATTATTCATTATTATTATAATTGTTATTATTGTTTGTTATTGTTTTATTTTATTATATCATTGTTATATATTTATTAGTTATTATTTGTTATTGTTTGTAGTTTGTTATATTTTATAATGATTAAGTGGCTTGCATTTCCTCATAGTTTGGTATAATATCTGCGCATAAATTCAAGCCTTTGCAAGCGCGTTTCCAAATAACAATTAACAAAAGACTGATCAAGCGGGACTGGATATGAGGACGAGCTAACTGCGTTTCCCCTCCGAGTGAAATTTGCTCATTTTCTGGGTTTTATTCCTCCTTTTTTTCCCCCTCATTAGCGTCGTCCTCATTACGTTACTCATTAGCCTCATCCTCATCTCAGCCGCCATCGTGATCATTTTGCCTCGGCCCTTTCATCGCCCTCCTGTCATGTCACTCTCTCCCTGGCTGTCACGTGTCATTGGCTGTTATTGCTTCGGTCTCGGCGGAGGGGGGGGGGGGGTAAGGGGTAGAGGTGGAGGTGGGGGGAGGTTAGGGGATTGAGATGGGGGGGCGGGGGGTTCTATGGTGAAGGGCGTGAGGGTGTGGGTGGTGGGTACCCTAGCGTGGGCGTGGTGTAGGTGTGGGTGTGGGTGTCGGGGTTGGGTGGTGACGTGTACGGGCGTGTTCTCGGGGTTTGGGGTAGCCTATATGACGTGGGCGTGGGCGTGAGTCTAGAGAACAAAATTTGCAAGGGAAAATGTCGAAGAACTATAAAAGAACAATTCACAAGGCAGGGGACGAAATTGACACCCTTTGATTGAAGAAAAATCTGCAGGTTTACGTGATTTTCATGCAATTCTGATGATGATTTAATTGCAAAGCGCCAATTATGTCTCTTGCATTGTTATTCGTTCTCATTTGCATCTTTTTTCGTGTGTGTGGTGTAGGCGGTGGGGTGTACCGACGCGGGCGGGGCGTGGGCGTGAGGTGAATATGGAAAGGAAGGCGGGTGGGCTGTAGGCTTGTATCTGTTGTGGGTTGTGGGCGGGGGGGCGAGGGGTGGGCGTGAAGGAACAAGGAAGGGAAGGTGGGCGGGGTGTAGGCGTGAGATAAATAAGGGAGTGGGCTGTAGGCTTGTATCTGTTGTTGGGTTGGGGGGGCGGGCGGGGGTGGGCGTGAAAGGAATAAGGATGGGAAGGTGGGGTGGTGGAGTGGGCGTGAGATAAATAAGGAAGGAAGGTGGGCGGGGGTGGGTGTGAGATGAAAAAGGGAGTGGGCTGTAGGCTTGTATCTGTTGTGGGTTTGTGGGCGGGCGGGCGAGGGGTGGGCGTGAAAGGAATAAGGATGGGAAGGTGGGTGGTGGAGTGGGCGTGAGATAAATAAGGAGAGGAAGGTGGCGGGGTGTGGGCGTGAGATGAATAAGGAAGGGAAGGCGGGTTGTGGGTTTCGGGCGGGTGGGCGTTGCGTGGGCGTGAGATGAATATCAAATGCAAGGATGGGCGGTGGAGTGGCGATTCTTGACAGCTCTCGGGATCATCTCGAAGGCGTGTTGAGGCGTCTTCGGAACCCGTGCCAGTTGCCGATGCATTTCCTGCCTGCGTGACCCCCCCCCCACCCTCTCTGTTGCTCGCCGCTGCAGCTGAGGTCGTATGTTGATCGCCCTTGGCTCATGCGGGCGTGTCGGGGGGCTTTTTGTGTGTTTGTCGCAAAGTCAGTTATTTTTTAAAAGAAATATCTGTTAAGTAAATTCGCGTCCGGTTGGTAATTGATTTTGCAATGTTTATAGGCAAGTGCGACTTTCAATGTTACTGTTTTTATATCATTGGCATTTCATTCTGTTTGTATATGTCGTTTAACTACTATTTATGCTGGTTATGTACTTTTCAGGTTGTGCTCTGCTACTATTGTAGCAGAGCATGCATACTTACATGCATACATACATACGTGAATCCATCCATCCATCCATCCATCCATCCATACATCCATCCATACATACATACATACATACATACATACATACATACATACATACATACATACATACATCAGCTTTACTTACATACATGTATGCAATTTGCGTGCATCCATGCATATCATACACACATGCATACAACAACTTACAGCAGGATATATGGAATACAGCAAAATATATGAATATGTTTAGTTGTGTGTTTTTTCCTTAGGATGTTTCCTTCCAAATGTTTTTTTATTTGTTTTCCTTTTGCTTTTGTTTCTGTTGCCGCTTCCTCAGCTCGGCGTAGTCTTGATATCTGTTATGATTTCCTTTTGTGGTTTGCTTTTCTTGCAGATAATGATATGCTCTCGCGGTCGGATTTCTGAATGGTTTATGGAAGTCTGTTTGTTATTGATTGAAGGGCGAGAGGGAGGGAGAAGGGAGGGAGAGAGAGGGAGAAGGGAAAGGAGAGAGAGGGAGAGAGAGAGGGGGGAGGGGGAGAAGGAAGGAGAAGGAGAGGAAGAGGGGAAATGATGGAGGGAGGGAGAGGGGGAAGGGGGTGACTGAAGGAAAGATGGGTGGGTGGGGGAAAGAAAGAAAGAGACAAAGGAGGAGGAAACTGAAAAAAAATGAGGAAGGGAAAGGACGGGCGGAGAAAGAAAGAGAAAGTTGATAAAGCGAAAAGAGGGAGGGACGAAGGAGAGACAAGGAAATACAGATTAAAAAGAAAGAGTGAAAGCAGCTGACAGAAACAAAATGAGGGACGAGACAAGCTAAGATTGTGACATCATTTTCCTCGACCGTTTAATATGCTATCTTTAGCTCGGCTTGAAATAAGAACGCTGTTACTTGTGTTGGTGAACAAAACGCATCCGTTAAGAGTATACGTTGTGTCAGTAGCGTCCTGTGATAATGTAGCGAAGTGTGAATATTTATCTTGGTAATAGTGTTTCTGTCAAGTTTATGTAGTGTGAAGAAATTGACTTTGTTTTTTCTATTTTTTTTTTTTTTTCGTTTGTTGTGGTATGTTGCGCCAATATGCGATAGATAATGTATATACTGAGGCGATGATAACATTGAGGATAGATTTTCTGATAGACACGTTGTTGTACTTATCCCTCCGATAGAAAAAAGGCGAAAAGGCGACGTTGCCATGTGTCTACTGGCGCCACATGGAAGCTGCGGTGGGGGTGGCCAGGGAGTTGCCAGGGAGTTGCCAGGGAGCCAAGTTGGTCGCGTGGGCCCTCCGTTCCCCGGTCGCGCCGCCTGCTATGATGTAACGCCGCTGCTATGTGACCACATGACCCCGAATCGTGACGCTATGTGACGACTGGGAAGGAGTGTTACCGGCTATGCTGTTTCGAATGGGGCCGTGCTCTCTCGCTGGGGGAGACGGAGGTGTGTGTGTGTGTGTGTGTGTGTGTGTGTGTGTGTGTGTGTGTGTGTGTGTGTGTGTGTGTGTGTGTGTGTGTGTGTGTGTGTGTGTGTGTGTGTGTGTGTGTGTGTGTGTGTGTGTGTGTGTGTGAGAGAGAGAGAGAGAGAGGAGAGGGAGGGAGGGAGGGGAGGGAGGCGAGGGAGGGAGAGAGAGAGGGAGGGAGAGAGAGGGAGGGAGAGAGAGAGGGAGGGAGAGGAGGGAGAGAGGAGAGGGAAGGGAGAGAAGAGAGGGAGGGAGGGAGAGAGGGAGCCGAGAGAGGGAGAGGTGAGTGTGAGAGAGAGAGTGTGTGAGAGAGAGAGAGAGACCGCTGCGCGCTGTATGTTACCTGAATGCTACTTATAGTATGTTATTTCTTACTCTGTGACCCTTGAACTCTATTAGCCCGTTGTCTTACCTTGGTACCCTAATACCATTTTTCTATTACCTTGGGTCCCTAATGGCATACCCTATCTTGACACGGGAGAAGATGACGTCATAGCGGGTGAACTACTCGCTTGACAAGTAGTTCCCCCGCTGCTTTCTCGCCTATGACGTCACCTCCACGTCGTGCCCGCAGAACATGCACGCGTTTGGGGATTCTTGAACGTGTGATGTATGACAAGGAGAGACGGTGGCTCCGCGATGGTGCTGTGTCATCCGCAGTGGTTGATGGGGATGGTGGGGAAAGGCAAGGTCAGTAGCAACCCCAGGAGGTGTCATGGCGTCTGTTTTGATTGTTGTTCAATGGAAATATAACCGTTAAAATCATTATTTTCCATCCTTTTTGGAAATTGAAAAGACCAAAACGGTCGACCATATCCACAAAGCATCCGTAACTTTTGTGACGTCATCAAAATAAACCCCTATGTGCTTTTTTTTCCAAAAATAGAATCAGACGCCATGACACCTCGAGTTGCTACTGATAATCTAGCCTTCCCCGGTTCGGCTGCCCGTTAAGTAGCTAAGTTAAGTGTCTTAAGTAGCTGAGTGTCAGCGATTGATCGAAACACATGGTTAAGCCGGATCGTTCAGACAAGGTGGTCGTTAACCTGGAAGTTGGTTATGAGACTGGATATTATAGATATTAAGTTCTCGACAAAAAGCGGAGTAGGTCAGAAACGACATAAAAAAGTGAAAAAAAATCTAATGGAGGATGATTATAGAGTCGAAATTACATACGCTTGACAACTTTCACTTGATATCCAGATTTGCAGATTATAACACAGTGGCCATGCGAGGGCACTGACCTTTCGAGCAGCATAAGGTCATGCACGATAAGTAACTCGTATTCACTCTTATTTTATTTCTTTTTCTTTTTTTTCTTCTCCCAAACTCGACTACTTTCATCACCGCGAGAATGGCGACCTCTTGGCATAACGGGAGAAACTAGATGCACTTGACTTGACTCTTGATTCCTCTCCTCTCCCTCTCTTCTCTTCTCTCTTCTCCCTCTCTCTCCTCTCCTCTCTCTCCTCTCCTCTCCTCTCTCTTTCTCTCTTCCTCTCGCTCTCCTCTCTCTCGCTCTCGCTCTCGCTCTCGCTCTCCTCTCTCTCTCTCTCTCTCTCTCTCTCTCTCTCTCTCTTCTCTCTCTCTCTCTCTCTCTCTCTCTCTCTCTCTCTCTTCTCTCTCCTCTCTCTCCTCTCTCTCCTCTCTCTCTCTCTCTCTCTCCTCTCCTCTCTCCTCTTCTCTCTCTCTCTCTCTCTCTCTCTCTCTCTCCTCTCTCTCTCCTCTCTCTCTCTCTCTCTCTCTCTCTCTCTCTCTCTCTCTCTCTCTCTCTCCCCCTCCTCTCCCCTTCTTCCCCTCTCCTCTTCCTCCCTCCTCCTCTCCTCTCTCTCCTCTCCCTCTCCATGACCTGTTACACCAGTCCTTGAGATAATTTACGAGAGTTTTGGCGATACTGGTTGGGAAAGGTTGGGGTTGAGGGGGTGGCGGTGGAGGTGGAGGTAGGGGGTTGGGGATGGGGGGGCGTGATGGATGGGATGGAGATGGGGTTGGGGTTGGAGGGGCGTGTCGTTGGGGAGGAGGTGTGGCTTCGGGGTGGGCGGATATTGGGGGGTAGGGGGGAAGGGGGGGGGAAGGGGTTGGGGTTGGGGAAAGACTGGGGGTTTGGGGTTACTGACCGCCGGTGATCAATTTGTCTCCATACGAGTTTCTTTCTCTTAACAGGTTATTGTTGATCACGCTGTAATGACCTCTTTCTGCATCTCATTATCTATCAAGAGCAGGATCACTCCCCGCGAATTATCAGTCAGAAATGATCCCGTGGAACCAGGCTTGTGTATCATTTGTTTGTTTATTTGTCTTTTTGTTATTGTCATTTTATTATTATTATTATTATTATTATTATTATATATATAATTATTAATAATTATTATTATTATTGGTTTTATTAATATGTTATTATATTTCATATTATTATTCATTATTGTTGATATTGTAATTGTTATTGTTATTATCGATATTTTTATTGTTATCATCATCATCATCATCATCATCATCATCATCATCATCATCATCATCATCATCATCAACGTTGTTGCTGGGAAGGGATATCACCACCACCACCACCACCGCCATTTTTTTTTTTTATCATTTATCGTGATCAGACAATCAGCGATCCCCCCCTTCGTTCGACCGCCGAGCAGGACGGGGGAGCGGCGAAAACCCATTGGTAATTGGCCGAACGTCGGGATAAACTTTCCCTTCGACATATTCGCGCGTTTCGGCGCAGTTTATTGGCCTGCACGGGCGACCTGGCCTTCGGGCGGCAGAGGAGGTGTTGGAGGTGTAAATTTGCGTGGTTTGGGGGGGGGTGGGGAAGGGGGAGGGGAGAGGAGAGAGGATGAGGGAGAGAAGACAGGGGGGGGAGAGGAGGGGAGAGAGAAGGGAGGAGGAGGAGAGGGGAGGGAGGAAGAGGAGAGGGGGAGGAGGAGGAGGGGAGAAGAGGGGGAGGAGGAGGAGAGGGGAGAGAGGAGGAGGGAGGAGGGAAGAGAAGGAAGAGGAAGGGGAGGGAAGAGGGAGAGAATGGGAGGGAGGAGAAGGGAGGATTTGTGAAGGGGGACGGAGGGGGAGGGAGGAGGGGTGTGGGGTGCAGGATCGCAGAAAGGGTGCTTTGGGAGGGAGGGGGAAGGGAGGAGCTAGGTGTTTGGGGTAGGTTAAGGAGGAGGTGCGGAGGGGGGGTGTTGGAGCAGGGTGGGGAGGGAAGGAGGGGAAAGGAAAGAATGGGAGTTTGGGAATAGGATGGGACAAGGGGGGAGGTCAGAGAGGGCGGGGGAGGGGGATGCCAGTAGGGAGGGAGGGAGGGAGGTAGAAAGACAGTGTTATCCCAAATTCCTCTTTTCACATTTATGTTTATGAGCAGGTTTGCGTTCTGGCTGTTAATTAGTGACTACGGCGGGGAGAAAAGGCCTACTGTGGCAGTGAAATGTTTAATTTTGTTTAATGATTAGATTAACGGGGATAATAACCGTGAGTTGAGGCTTACGGACTTGGCTATTACGGTGTTGTTAGCTCCAGCATTCGTAATAAGTCATTGAAGCACCCGGCGCAGTATTGTAGTAATTTAGTGCAGCATAATGCTTTAAACGAGCTTGGTAAAGTGGAGGTACAAGGCTGCATGCCTGTTATATTAGGGTAGTTTAGAACATTTGTGTGTGCTGTGTTCTTCGCACAGTGAAGAACATTGCTATGCTCTTCCTGACGTCAAGAACATATTAACAGTATATTGCCGTTGTCGTGTTCTTCCTACAGTTACGAATATTTACTGGTGATGTGTTCCCCCTGCAGTCAAGAACAGTGGCCGGCGCAGGGTTGTTCCCACGCTGAACATCGCACGCGTTGGCCGGGCGCGAGCAGTGCACGGGAAGGCAAGCAAATGCGCTCGGAAATCCTGATTCAGAATCCCCAATTCCAGAATCTTCCTATGAAATATTAATTTAATTATGGCCTGCGGCTAACGCAAGTTGCCCTGTAATATGTTTGGCATTTTGCAATTCTCGGGATTAATTACTGCAGTTGTTTTAATTCAGACATTAAATGTTGCCATGTCGGTCCGCGGAGGAGCCCGGGATAATGAGCTAGTCCTTGCGTTGCGTGGGGGGGTGGGGAGGGCTTGTGGGGGGAATGAGGGCTTGTGGGGGAATGAGGGCTTGTGGGGAATGAGGCTTGTGGGGGAATGAGGGCTTGTGGGGGAATGAGGCTCCTGGGGGAATGAGGGCTGTGGTGGGGGTGGAATGAGGCTTGTGGGGGATATTGAGTGGTGAGTTAGTCCCTGTGCTGTGGAGAATGAGGCTCGTGGGGGAATGAGGGCTTGTGGGGGAAGGGCTCGTGGGGGAATGAGGGCTTGTGGGAATGAGGGCTCGTGGGGGATAATGAGGTGGTGAGTTAGTCCCTGTGCGTGGAGAAGAGGGCTCGTGGGGGGGGCTTGTGGGGGAATGAGGGTCGTGGGGGAATGAGGGCTGTTTTGGGGGAATGAGGGCTTGTGGGGAATGAGGGCTTGTGGGGAATGGGGCTCGTGGGGGATAATGAGGTGGTAAGTTAGTCCCTGTGCTGTGGGGGAATGAGGATGGTGCTAGTCCAATGCGGGTAATGAATGAGGGTTTCGCAAAATGTTAGTCCTGTTGCTGTGGGGGAAATGAGGATTTGTTTTAGTCCCTATGATGCAGGAGATAAATGGGGCAAACGAGGTGGCGCGGGGTGTGAGTTAGTCCTTGTGCTGTGGGGGGGAATGAGGATGGTGCTAGTCCAATGCGGGTAATAAATGAGGGTTTCGCAAAATGTTACTCCTTTTGCTGTGGCAGAACATGAGGATATTTTAGTCCCTATGATGCAGGGATGGAGGGGGGAATAGGTGGCGCGGGGTGTGAGTTAGTCCTTGTGCTGTGGGGGGGAATGAGGATGGTGCTAGTCCAATGCGAGTAATAAATGAGGCTTTCGCAAAATGTTAGTCCTGTTGCTGTGGGGGAATGAGGATGGTTTTTAGTCCCTATGATGTAGGAGATAAATGGGCAAATGAGGTGTGAGTTAGTCCTTGTGCTGTGGGGGGAATGAGGGGGGTGTTAATCCTATATGTTAGGAGATAAATGAGGCTGTGGCGATGTTCGTTTGTCCGTGTGTTGTGAGGGAAATGAGGTGGCGTGGGATGTGAGTTTGTATTTGTAATGTGAGAGACAATGAAGATTTGTATTGGAGATAAGTTAGCCGGCTGATGTAGAGCAGAATGAGGGTGGCGCGGGCTGTGAGTTAGTCCTTATGTTGTAAGGGATAATAAGAGTGGAGTGAGGTGTGAGTGAATGTCGTGTGCTGGATATATGGGTGTTGCCTCTGGTATAGGGAGATTATGAGACATATTAGGGTGTGCTTGCAGTATCAGGACAAAGGAAACTTGAAAACGTCTTATAAAAATATAAACTTATACCATAACGAGTGTCAAAAAGAAAAACGAGACGGGGGGGGGGGTTAGTCTAAGTCTTCGGCGAATATTCAAAGAAGAAACAGTATCGAAATAATAAATAAATAAGGCCGACAGATCAAGAGAAACGTACAAGATTCTGGCATATGTCAAGTCGGCCGCCCGTGAGAGAGGTTAAAGGGCGGGGGAGCGAGTCACTTGGGGTGGCATGTGGGCTGCCGGCGCCGTGGGTATGAGGTGGGTCGGGGTTGTGTGTGTTGTGTGTATGTGTGTGTGTGTGTGTGTGTGTATGTGTGTGTGTGTGTAGTGTGTGTGTGTGTGTGTGTGTGTGTGTGTGTGTGTGTGTTGTGTGTGTGGGTGTGTTGTGTGACTGTGTAATGAGCGTGTGTGTGTGTGATGCCTGCTGCGGAGTCTTGGTCTGTTGACTTGTCAAAATGTACGTAAATCTATGTAGTATACTTATATGTGCCGTAAGTAAACGTAGGTATGTATATGTATATAAAGATATTCTTGTTTGCCGGTATGTGAAGACGACGGAGGGGGAAGGGGGGGTGGTGGAGGGGAGGGGGGAGGGAGGGTGGTGGGGAGGAAGGAGAGGGTAGGAGAGGAGGAGGGGGAGGGAGAGGGAGCAGGTAGGAGGGGGAGAGGGAGAGGGAGAAAGGGAGGGGAGAGGGAGAGGGAGGGAGGAGGGAGAGGAGAGGGAGAGGGAGAGGAGAGAGGAGGAGAGGGGGAGAGAAGGGAGAGGGAGGGCGGGGAGAGGGTGAGGGAGAGGAAGGAGGGGAAGGAGAGAGGGGAGAGGGGGAGAGAGGGAGAGAGGGTGAGAGGAGATGAGAGAGGTCCGAAAATGGGGGGGAGGGGGGGTTGGCCCAGGGATAGGTCTTGGCGAGGAGGAAGCAGGCCGACTCACCCGGCCATGTCGTTTCCTGGCTTAGCGCATCCTCTTTCACTCAATATTTTTTCCTCCTTTCGTCCACCATGTTCTTTTTTTCGTGTTATTTTTTATGTGTTCCCCATTCTCTTCCGCCTGCCCTTGTCATCCTATTCATTCGCCCGTCCTCTTCCCCTATTATTTATTCATACTTTTCCGACCTTTTCCAATTCTTTCTCTCCTCCTTTTCCTCCTCCTCCTCCTCCTCCTTGTCGTTGTCGTCGTCCTCCGCCTCCCTCCCCTTCCTCCTCTTCCTCCCTTCACCGTCTCATCTCCATCACTCCTTATCCACGCTTTTCCGACCTTCTCTCCCTCTCCTCCTCATTTTCTTCTCCTTTCCCTCCTCCCCTCTTCCCTCCTTCTCTCACACAATTTTCCTACCTTCCCCTCTCCTCTTCTCTCTTTCCCACTCCTCCTCCTCTTCTCTTCTTCCCTCCTCCTCTCTGCTCTTCTTCCTTCCTCACCTCTTCTCTCTTTCCCTCTCCTCTTCCTCCCCTATTCTCTTCATCCCTCCTCCCCTCTGCTCTTCTTCTCTCCTCCCCTCCTCTCCCTCTCCCTCTCCTCTTCTCCCCTCTTCTCCACACTTTTCCTGCCTCCCCTCCTCCATCTTCCCTCCTCAGCATGTCCCTCCACCCCCCCCCCCCTCAGCATGTTCCCTCCCCCCACCCCCCTCAGCATGTCCCTCCCCCCCCCCACAGCCCCCTCCACCCCCCCCCCCTCAGCATGTCCCCTCCAGCCCTCCCTCATCCTCGTCCTTCAGCCCGGCATTAACAACTAGAGGTCTTGTAAACAAACATTTTCCCCGTCGCCTGTTTCGTTTACGCGGGAAAGTTCGGCTGCGCTGGGATTCACCTAAGGCCTTCTCCCGCTTTCCTGTTCCTCTGCGCTATCTCTCCCTCTTTACTCTTTATCTTCGTCTTATTAGTGGACTTTCTCTTGCTGTGTATCTTCCTCGTCTATTTCGCTTACACGGGGAAGTTTGGCTGTGCTGGGCTTTCCTCTTCTGCTGCCTTATCTCTCCCTCTTTCCTCCGTATCTGTCTTATTAGTTGAATTTCTCGGGCTATTTTTCTTTTATTTTTTCTCGTCTGTTTCGTCTACGCGGGAAAGTTTGGCTGCGCTGGGATTCAGCTAAGGCTTCCTGCCTTCCTCTTCTACTTTATCTCTCCC
>NW_020869881.1:350084-387584 GCF_003789085.1 Penaeus vannamei
TCTTCCTCCTCCTCCTCCTCCTCTCTCCTCCTCCTCCTCCTTCCTCATTTCTTGCTTGTCTTCCTGTGTTCATCCGTCTACACTTCACCGTTCTTCTTCCGCTCCCCTGAAATTGCCTCATTCGCCCCCCTCCCCCCTTCCCCCCGCTCTGACCACGACGCAGGAAGTGAGTCACCCTTATTGTGCATTATCTGTGACCCGCAAAAACCACACTTTTGCCCCCCTTACTACGCCATCCTCTCCCGCTTGCTCCTCCCCACCCTATTCCCCTCCCCTCCTCCCTGGCCCACGCTCACACCTGCGCCCGCATGCATGTTTACCTTCCTGTACAATCCACGACTCCCCACCCCTCCCCACCCCTCCCCAGCCTCCTACCGTGCTCCTCCCCGTAATCGTCCCCCACCCTCCCCACCTGTTCCCATCCCCTCTACCAATCCCCTCCACTTATCCACCAGCACCCCCACCCCTCCTACCTGTCCCCTCCCGGACTCACTGTCACGCATTCTCCCCCCCCCCCCACCCCCCTCCCCGCCCATCCACCCCCACTCACCTACCTCCACCTATCCATCTCTCACCTGTCAATCCGTATCACCCCTCACCCCCCTACCAATCACCCCCCCCCTCACCCCCAACCCATTCCCACCCTCCCCTCACTCACCCCACCCACACGCCTCTTTAACTACCTTGTGTCCCCTCCACTCTATCCTGCTGCTGCTCTGCCATGCCTCCCTCACCTTCCCTCATCCTCCCTCATCTATATATATGCGGCTGTGTGAGCGTGCGTGCCTGCGTGCCTTGTGTGTGTGTGTGTGCTTGCGTGTGTGTGTGTGTGTTGTGTGTGTGTGTGTGTGAATGAATATATATATGTGTGTATGTATGCATGTATGTATCTATGCACGTGCTTTATGTTTCTTTTGCATCAAGCGAACCAATCTGCAGCGGCACAGGCGGTGGTTCGCAGCCCGAAGTGCTTCCGATATGGCGCCGCGGCCCCTGCCTGGCATTCTTACACCCCGATCCATTTTTTCCCCCAGACATTCCTACTTCTTCAACTCGCATGTCTTTGTCCTCCCCTTTCCTCTTTCTAGTGCTCTTCCCCCGCCCTCTGCCTCCCTTTTACTCACCTTTCTTCCTTTCCCCTTCCCTCTCCTCCTACTACCCCTTTGTCCTATTCTCCTCCTCTTCCCCCTCCCCTCCGCTATCCCCCCCCCCTGTCCTTCCCCCTCCTTCACTCTCCCCTGTGATTTTTACTCCCATCTATTAAGCTCACCCCCCTCCACCCCCCCCCCCCACCACCACACACACACACACACACTGCGTTGTTCCAATCTGCAGGATATTTCCAGAGCTTATGCTTGCTGAGGTATCCATTTTGAGTCTCGACAAGCAGTGATTTCTTCCCTCCCCTTCCCCCCCTTCCCTCCCTTCCCCCCCTCCCTCCCTCCCTCCCTCCCTTCCTCCCTCCCTCCTTCCCTCTTTCTCTCCCACTCTCCTTCCCTCTTTCCTTCCCACCCACCCTCCTTCCCTCTTTCTCCCACCCTCCTTCCCCCCATCCTCCTTCCATTCCTCTCTCTCTCTCCCTCCACTCTTCCCTGTTTCCCTCCCGCCCTTCGTCTCTCTCTCTCTCTTTCCCTCCTTCCCTCTCTCATTCCAGTCTGTTTTCCCCTTTCTTCCTTCCTCCCTCCTAACTTCCCTCCCTCCTCCTCTCCTCCCTTTCCGATCCTTGGAAATTTGGAAATTGTCTGATTTGCCGTCTTTTTTAATTTTTTAAATCTATTTTTTATTTTTTTTTTATTATTATTTTTTATTGTGGTTGTGTGCAGGGGAGCGGTTTATTCTTTTAGCCAATTTTCCATGCACGCAAACACACTCCCACATTACTACTCTTTCTCTCTCTCTCTCTCTCTCTCTCTCTCTCTCTCTCTCTCTCTCTCTCTCTCTCTCTCTCTCTCTCTCTCTCTCTCTCTCTCTCTCTCTCTCTCTCTCTGTATGCGTGTGTGTCTCCTCTCCCTCTTCCCTCTTCTCCCTCCCTTTCTCATCGTCCCTTTTTCTCCGTCTCCCTCTCGATTCGCCAAACCCACAGCACCATTTTTGCCCGTTTTGTCTTTTCCCCTCTTTCTTTATTTTTCGTCTGGTATTTTCACCTTTGTCTCTACCTATCTCGCATTTCATTGCTGGGTCCTTCCTCCCTCCCCCTCCCCCACTTCCTTCCCCTCTCTCCCCTCTCCCTCCCTCCCCTTCTCCTCTCCTCCACCGCCCCTGCGCTCGAGAGATAAAAAGGGGTGGAATGCAGTCCAGGTTGTGTGTGTGTGTGGTGTGTGTGTGTGTGTGTGTGTGTGTGTGTGTGTGTGTGTGTGTGTGTGTGTGTGTGTGTGTGTGTGTGTGTGTGTGTGTGTGTGTGTGTGTGTGTGTGTGGTGTCTGTGTGTGTGCGTTTTGTTGCGCGCGTGTGTAAAGGGAAGGGATCGTGAGAAATAGGGAGAGGGAAAAAGAAAGAGAAATGTAAAGGGGAAGAGAGATGTACACTCACCCACGCACAAACAGAGAAGTAAGTCATGCAGAGAAGGGGGCGAAGAATTGAAAGAAAAAGTAAAAAAAACAAAACTAACAAAAGAATATCCAAATAAAGCAAACAACCAATAGAATAGACTTACGAAAGAAAATAAACCAACATACACAAACAATCCCATGATATGATGCACACCTCATGAATTCTCAGAGTCGGCTGTTATTGCATGACTAAACCGCATGATCCACGCATTTCAGTATTGGTAACTGAAGAATGAGCGCATTACATAAATATTCCGGAATTACGCAGTTCTTGATGTTTGTAATTGGCGAAGGAAATGATATCCTGTAAAAGGGATTTAGGAATGAAATGTTTTGAATCGATATGGCATTAGTTAAAAGACACTACTGTATTTTGGCTTGCATGCAAAGACTGGTAAGACACAATGTTAGGATTGTTTTTTACTGTGGTTTTGTTATTACGGATTTTATTGCATTGATATCACCACCATACCACACCACACCATCACCACATTATCACCACCACTATCACCAACACAAACCACCACCACCACCACCACCACACCACCACACCACCACCACACACACCACCACCACCACCACCACCACCACACACACACCACCACCACACCACTAACACAACACAACACACACACAACACTACCACCAACACCAACACTACACCATAACAACACCACCACATCACCATCATCCCCACCATCATCACCATCATCCCCACCATCCCACCACCACCACTAACACCACAAACACACTACTCACCACCATCACCACTACCACCACCATCACCACTACCACCACCATCACCACTACCCACCACTACCACCCCACACCACCACCCACCACCACCCACCACCACCACCACCATTACCACCACCACTGCCACCACTAACACAACCATCATCATCATCATCATCATCATCATCATCATCATCATCATCATCATCATCATCATCATCATCATCATCATAATCAATCATTATCTGTAAAGCCATCATCATTAGCATCATTATTCGTAGCTTCATTACTGAAAGGATGCTAAGTGATTCAGAGACCTTTGACCTGATCCAGGAAGAACCCGAGATCAAGGAGGAGCCCAAGAGATGAAGGACGGAATTGATTAGAGTAAACTTAATGATTACTTTATACTTGAGTCTGAGAACTTGAGAGACTACAGAGGTGCATCTCTGTCCCCTTTTTTTCTCTTTTTTTTGTATGATGTTCCTTTTGTATTTGTGTTATTCTCATTCTTTTGTTAATTATTTTTCGTGTTTTTCTTTATTTTTTATCTGTTTTCTTGGGCTGTGTCACTTCCTTGTTTTTTTATCGTGTTATTGATATTGGATGTCAAATATCCTCCTACAGCAATATGAGGTTGCAAAGGAGTTCTTGTGTTATTGGATCTGATATTGCGATTGTATTTGTTCTCAGTATGAGCATTTGGGCTATATACTGGTTGATATGATGATTGCATTGTGTATCTTCCGAAGTGGTAGAATTTTGCAGTAGGATTTTATGTTTTAGGTGTATCTTTTAAGTTTTACATGGGTATTAATCATCAATTTAATTCCTTAGAGGGAATATGTAATGTGCAAACCATTATGATGATCCTTTCCTTGAGTATTCTGCTTTTGTTTTTGTTTTTCTTTCTTGTCAGTGTTACTATATTTAGGGGATTTTGATTTTAGTATTTTTTTGGTTTCAGCTACATGTATTGACATATTTTATGTTTTGCCTTTGTTGTTATTCTTGTTAAAGGGATCATAGTTGTTTTACTATTAGTAAATATGTATATGAATATATATATTGGAAAAGGAAAAGCATATTGGAATCAATAGTTTTCTTTTTCTTTTCTTCATATTGCTTACTCTGGTGTCCTCCATCTCACACATTTATATCAACATCTGATTTACACATATTGCAATAACATGAAATAAATTCGAAATATTTAGAATTGCATATATGGGAAATATTCATGCAAGGAATATGTAATGGGGTTATGTATATTTCATAGTAATAATAGATAGTACATAGGTAAAGCTATTGACATGATTATAGATGTCAATTTGTTATTCAGATGTGTATATGAATATTAGAAATGAAAAAGATCTTCAAGGAAATGCAAGATGTTTGAAGAGATATTAAACTTGGGGGATAGCTGGTTCCCATGGGGAGCTGTAGATACCCATCAAAGGGATGCTGGTATATGAAGGATGTAACTCACAATGATAAATTCATAACTTTAATATGAATATGTTTGTATATATTAGACAAGACTTCAGAGACATGTACCTCCTTTGATCTCTAAGGCTGAATCATTTTTTTTTAAAGTTAGGTTGAATATTGAAATATCTTCAAAGAAAATATGACTACCAGAAAATTCTGATATCTTGAAGAACATCCTTCCCAAAGAGATTAATAATTTCTGGTCTGCAAGAGCCAAATAATAGAATTGGAATTGAAATGTAGGTTATGGGAATAGTACCACAATTTCTAGAAACTGAAAATAGATATATGACCAGTAACTTTTTCATTTTTATTCTTTACTCTTGGTAGACTTCCTAGCATTTCTAGTCTATTTTATAATGTGTTTGTATCCTCAGTACAATTGTGGGGTGTACATATTTGAACAGTTGTGAGGTGTACATATTTATGGCCTGAGAACAGTGCAGTATCTCACTCTTGTTATTCTTTCAGGCCATTTGTAGACACATTATGATGCTAATTTTGTGATGTCAGAACACTAAGAGGAACTGACTGCATAGCTTATAAAGTATTAAGTATTTATTTTGAAGTTATTGGTGTTAACCTTCTAATTCTCTTCCTTTTCAGAACTTTGAGGTTGTGCCATACCCAAAGGAGAAGTATGGACAATTCTACCAAGGAGATGCATACATTGTCCTCCATGTAAGTACCTTTTTGCAGTGTTTAGTATTATTCTGTATTGTTCTGGCATCATTGATGTTGTAAGTTGTGCTTGTGGAAATGATTTTGATATAGAATAAGGCTCTCTCAGTTTGTGTGTGTGTGTGTTTGTGTGTGTGTCTGTGTGTGTATGTGTGAGTGTGTGTTTGTATGTATATGTGTGTGTGTGTTCTTTGTCTTTGTCACTGTCTGTCTGCTTGTCTCTGTGCACAAGTGAATAAATGTCAGTGTTCTTACCTAGTTGTTTGGATACGGGAGAAGAGCTATGCTCAGGTGGTCCCGTCTGCTATATTTAAATTATCATATAACTTTTTAAATTGATGTACAGTTTTGGCACACACTACTTGATTGGGGAGACTGTTCCACGATTCAATAATTCTGTTTGGGAAACTATATTTTTGACATCTTTATCACCTCTTTTTACTTTCAACTTTTTGTTGTGTCCTCTCGTTCTTCTTGTGTTCAGGATCAAAAAGTCATCCTTATCTATTTTCACTCTTCCTGTAATGCAGTTGAAAAGCATAATCATATCCCCCCTTTTCCTTCTTTCTTTCTGTGTGTGTGTGTGTGTATGTGTGAGTGTGTGTTTGTATGTATATGTGTGTGTGTGTTCTTTGTCTTTGTCACTGTCTGTCTGCTTGTCTCTGTGCACAAGTGAATAAATGTAAAACTTCTGAAAAACAGACTAGAGGACCATTCATTTAAATCTATTTGGATTTCTTGTGTCCATGTTACTGGCATAATTTTTTGCTCTAGAATTTCTACCTGGGCCAGTTAAATGTTGATTTTTGTGGGAAGGTACACATAGTTGCTTTGCCCATGGCTGAATATGGGCCTCACATTGTGGAATTAAAGTAACTAAAAATAAGTTTAACATGAATTTTGTTACAGAGAAAACTCTTCAGATGGTAATTATATGCCATTATTTTCAGACCATTGATATCAAAGGGACTAAGAAGTGGGACCTGCATTTCTGGCTTGGATCCCAATGTTCTCAGGTATAGTACATCTAAAAATAGTATATAATATTTCATTCCAAATGTATTATTCTGCAAAAGGCTTGTGATGTGATTTCAGTTTTCATAGATGTGGAAATAAGTTACCTAAAGTTTATCCATGCATACTCTTGTCATGTTGAATACTATTACTGTAATGAAACTTGTTTTAGGATGAGGCAGGAGCAGCAGCTATCAAGACAGTAGAGCTTGATGACCAACTCGGAGGCGTTCCAGTCCAGCACCGAGAGGTGGAAGGTCACGAGTCTTCCCTATTCCTTGCCTGGTAAGATGTTACAAATCTGGAATCAAGGGTGATCCAGGAGAGTTTTACATTTAAAAATATTGTTACATAAATTTTGAATTGTAAGATAACTGCTGAGTGAAGAATTCTTCCATCTCCATTGCGATATGATATATGTAATGCCATAGATATCTGGATATTTAAACAAATTTTAAGTATAGATTTTTATTATTTTTGTAGTGCTAGAGTTTGTTTTGGATATGACCCTAAGTTCTCCCAGTGTGTCTTTTATTTTTTTGTTCAGTCAGGTTCAATGTGTTGCATGATTATATATTTTTTCACAGACATGACACAGGACAAATTCATTAACATATGGAAATTGTCAGTGAAACTAATGATCATGATTATTATTAGTAGTAGGCATAGTATGCCTAGTAGTAGGAGTAATAGTATTGTTAATATTGATTATTTTTATTATTGGTATTGATAATAGTATTAATATTGATATTGATATTAGTATCAGTATTTTTTTGTATTATTTTTACTATTATTATTTTTTAGGTTCAAGAAGGGTGTGAGATACCTGAAAGGAGGTGTCGCATCAGGCTTCCATCATGTTGATCCCGATGAGCCCTACCCAGCCCGCCTCTTCCACGTTAAGGGCCGTAGAAATATCCGCATCAGGCAGGTTCGTTTTAAGGGAATATGTTTACATGGGTACATTGTAATGGCACTCTTAATTTTTTAATTATACTGGTATTTTTAATGTGTTAAGCTTTGAATGTCTGGTGAATAATGAATTATAGCTTTGATAGCTTTTGACAGTTTCTGATAAGGTTTAAGATGCCTACTCTTTGTATGATACTTTTGATAACATTCATATACTTTATGAATGATCAGCTATAATGTGGTTACCTACTGAATTTTCTTTTTAAAGGTTGAAGTAGGTGTTGGATCCATGAACAAGGGTGACTGCTTCATCCTTGACTGCCGCTCTGAGGTGTACGTGTACATGGGTTCGGCAAGCAGAAGGATGGAGAGAATGAAGGCCATTATGGCTGGCAATGGCATTAGGGATGATGACCATGCTGGCAAGTCAAAGGTGATTGTTATCGGTAAGTGAATGAAAAACTGTTGTCCAATTGATATAACTGATTTGGTTAGGTTGAGAATGTTTTAATTGAGCAAGGAATTTTTTGTGTATGATTCAGTGTGTGATCTATTTAGTTTTTTATCCTCTCTGTTTCAAGACAAACAGTATCATAATCAGGTTTGCCAATTATATATTTAGATATGCATTCATAATTTTGCAAGTTGGTCACTGAGTAGGCTCTGCTTTATATACAGGTAGTTCATTATATATGCTGTTTTAAGTTTTCAGTGATGTAGCCCACTTCTTAGTGTTTGTGGGAAAAATTTAAGAAAATGGGAATTTTATAAAATGTCCTTACTATTTCCCTGTTTTCTTAAATAGTTACTATTTTCTAAATATATTAGAAAAATATTTCTTTAATGATTAGTAAGGAAAATTATTTTTCATCATCACTCTTTGGAGTCTGTTTTGTAAAATGTTTTAACAGACAGGTTTAGCTGATAAAGATTCAGCTTTTTCTAAGATGTTAAGATTTTGTTTTTCAATTTTGATGATCCACCAGAATTCATCAGCTTAGAGAGTTATTAAATTGTGTAAGTGAGTCTTCCCTAACTATACAAACCTTTCTGTCAGATGAGAGTGCATCATCAAGTGAGATTGAAGCATTCTTCGAGGCTCTTGGTGGCGGCTCCCCAGATGACATTGCTGATGAGGATGCTGCAATGGAGGATGCTGCTTTCGAACGCTCAGAGAATGTATGTACTTCTTCCTGTTTTTTTTTTTTTTTTTTTTTTTTTTTTATATAAAAATGTCATATCGTGTCACATTGTGCCAGACCTAACCATGGATGGCACCTTGTCATTACATGGCCTAAACCAGTGATTCACTGATAGTCATGGTATCATTTGCTTGCAGTCACCATTAGACACAGGCATCAGTAGTGTGGGATTTTTTTTTTTTTTTTTTTTTTTTTTTTTAATAATTGCTTATCAAATCCAGCTACTAATTTTAGATGCTCAAGGTCATGCTTGAATTAACAAACAAGCTATGCAGAAATGGGGCAAACTGCCAATGAGTGCGGATAATCTTGCATTGCTAGTTCCAAGCCAGTATGGATTTCACTCTCTAGGAAGAATGTCATATTGTTAATAATTCTTAGATTGTTATTATTATTTTTTTTATGAATTGTTTGGGTTATTATTTCTATCCTTTCACTTCATAGCCCTTTGTAGATGAAAGTCAGAGTAGAATATGATATAGAAATATTCTGTATTAAAAGAATTATGAGAGTACTAAATAACATGATTTCAACAGAATGTGATATCACTGCACCATGTGTTTGAAGATGATAACAACATTATCCAGACCAATCTCATTGGAGAAAAGCCCCTTCTTCAGAGCATGTTGGACTCTGGGGTAAGTCGAGGATTTCTTGCTGTGTTACACATACATTTATTGTGTTTTTTTTATTAAGTGTGGTGTTTTGGAATGATTTTTTCCTTTTTTTATTCTTATTTAGCTTGTACCTGTTCCAAGTTGTGGTTATTATTATTTATCATATATTTCTGATGTTCACAAAATTATATAGGTGTTATATCTGTATGGTATTAGATTGTTCTATGATTCCTGGATATTTGTGGCACAAAGTTATGAAAAATGAGTTCATCTTTTGATTATTCACATTAACCGTGAGAAGTAAAAAAATTTCAGATTTCAAATGAAATACTTTTCATTCAGTATACAAAGATTGAGTTAATCTCTTTTTATATTGTGGTTATCATATATGCATCAACTTTAATTTATTATTCAGTTACTACTTATTTTTGTTTTGTTTTAATGGTATAAAGATGTGTATAGGTAGATTGCACAGGCTATAATCCAATAAACAAATTGTGTTGATTCACAGTATGTCACTCTTATTAGATACTTAGTTTTTTCTACTGTAATTTCAGACAGGTTTTGCAATTACTTCAAATGCAAGAGTGTACATATATCAAAGAAAGTTATGGGCATGAGTACTAACCATTGCCAAATGATACTGAATTCTTATTAGTGATTTAGTATTAGACACTGCATGGGAAAATGTACCTTCATTTAGCATGTCAGTTGTCTAAATTTTTATGATACCTTTCAACATTATTAAAGTGAGAAATAGTCTTAATTTAAGTTAATCCTGATTTGTTATGTTGCCGGAATATTTATTGACAACATTAATTCTTTCTGGTAATTTTTTCAGATAGTATTATTTTTAAGACCTATTGTTGTGTATGTTTTAAAACTATGCATTTTAAGTGTTCTCTTTTATCTGTTATGCCAGAAAGTGCAATTTTTGTCACTTAATTGTTCATACCCTTACTAGATAACTTGTAAGGGTGATCTTTAGTGATGCATTTAGTAGTGATTGAAGTCTTATTTTGAGATTTTTTTGGGACACTATCTTCTCTTTAGGGTTTGATTCTTTAGTCGAGGATGTACAAAATTCAGCATTCAACTTTTAGGACCATTAAACTTTGGATGATATGAGACAGTGAATATTAGTTTGAGAGGTGATGTCATACTCTTATTTATGTGCTTTCACAGTGATTAGTTCCATAACTATAAGGAAAACATGTTATTTTTAGTATAGTATCAAACAATATTTAAAAGATGCAAATTTTCAAGAATGTAACCTATCAGGAGTAAGCTTTTAACTATATGAAGGTTGTTTTGCCAGATTCATTATGAATTTTACATTATTAAGATTACTGGCATTTGTATGACTATGATATATTAGAAGTAGAAATTTATGATATTTTTTAGGTTTCCTTTTTATCAAAACTACAATTTTCAATATACAGTTTTGTATGTAAGTTGAAGTTACTGTTACAGCTAGCAAGTGTTTAGGAAGAGAAAGCAAAGTATGACCAATGCCCTTAAGACAGGAATCAAATTTATTACCAATTGGACTTGTATCTAATAGATAATTTGGCTCCAGTTTATATTTTAGGGGATTAGAATGAATGTTTGTATAATTCATCTTCTATACCAATTTATTTATGAATATGTTATTTTCATATAATTTAGAATGAAGAGACATTGGAACAGGATTGGGAATGAGGATTAATTATTAGTATTTTCTCCTTTTCTGTTTGATTTAGTGGCTATTACTTTGACATAATTAATTGAGGAATATAGGAATATCATTAAAATGCATTTTGCATGTTAGATATTATGCTTCATTGCTTCAGGACAGTATAGATTGACTGAAATGCTTGGTGAGGCACTAGGAGGAATGGAGTTAACAAAGACTATCTTTAATTAAAGCATAGTGCTAGCTTTTCGTAAAATCAGAATTTCCCCAAAGCTATAGAAGAACGTCAGTCATCTTCAGTTTATTTGAGAATATGCAGTTTCTTTTTTTGACAGATGAAATGTAACTTGCACTCTACCACAAAATGATTCTATGCTATAGATCTAAGCATTGTTTGTTGCAACCAACTTTCATCTCACTTACTCAGAATATTTTACTTATCAGCTACGGTGATAATCGAAAAATTTTCTTATTCTGTATGTACAAGCATATAGATATGTAATATGACTGATGTGAAATGCATCCATGTACATGCTCATCCACATGTAGACCCACGGCCACACCTACACTATACTTAGACACACATGCACAAGCAATCACATGCTCAACGCATGAGCACTGATCACAAAATCACTTGCACACACAGTTATGGTTTGAGTGCTTTTTAACTGTCTGTAAAGCTCATAAGATCAAAAATGTGTGAAGTACCTGCATAGGAGAATTAATGTGTCCCTTGGCAAGAGAGGTGTACAAATTACCTTGTGTTTAAGCTCAAATATAAATTAAGGAAATATCACATATCAATTTTGCAATATGAGATAAATTTTTCAGTTGATAGAAATATTTGTTAAAAAAATATTTAAGTCTGTAGACATTAATTTTCTCAGATCATTCTTTATTATGTTGTAATAGTTTGACGATTTTGATACATACATGATAAATAGACTAGTAACTAGGAAATTAGGAATTCCTTTGTATTGGCAAAAACTATTTGCACTGTACTTCTATTGATAATTCCAACAACAAGGCTGAGCATTGCAAACTACAAGAAAAAACTATCAGGAATTATTGTCTTTTGCTGCTTCAGTTGAGCCAAGCATGTGGTGTAATGGTCACAATCCTAGACAGTTCATGTTAAAGTAACTATAATCTTGTGATCTTGATATAATGACTTTCCCTGAAATGAGAGATGTGATGTTTCAAAGGAGTCTCAAAATTTCAGTTATTTTAAAATACGAGGGATATTTATAGATGATGATATATAGAAATCTATGAATATTTTAGGACTAGGCAATGTAAATGAGTAATCATTTGTAGGCTTATGATGTTGGTTTTCTTTTTTTTTCTCCCTTTTTTATTATAATTTTTTACAAATTTTTTTGTTTATTGATAAAGAGATTTTTACAGATCTAAGCATAATTAGAATGTAAAGGTTTTGTCAAAAGTACGAAGGGTAATTGTGATGGATCTTTTCATAATTTGGTAATTTCAATTGCCAATTTCTTTCTTTTTTTCTAGAAAATATTAGGTTTATTCATTGCATATTTCAGAGAACCATTTTCAATAATACATTGTTGTATTATTAAGAGTATATTATTTTGATATTGAGATTATATATTAAATTATCTCTTCTTATACATTAAAGTGAAAAATAGATTTACTCCTCACTGAAAAAAAAGAGAAATGGTTCATTATCAAAAGAAATCATTAGAATGTAACTTTTTTTCTTGAATATTTGATTATAAAATTCTTTATGATGGTACTTACAAAATAGATGTTCATATTTTTATACATCTCCCAGTATTTTTTATATGTGGTTGTAGCATCAGGCAGTGTTGTTGCAGCAGTGTGGTGTTCTCGTGGTCTTGATTATGTGATTAATTGGAGAACTGTCCAGCATTGTGATGATAAAAGTTTTTCTTGTTTTGTTGCAAATCCTGTAGGATTTTAAAGGTTTTTAAACTTAATTTTTATTTTCTTTATTTTAGTTAACTTATATATACACAGTTTGTAACCTAAATGTCTGCTTCGTTTTTCCATAAATCCCATATTTGACTCGAATTGATTGTGGCTTATACCTCTCCACACAACAGGAAAACCAGCAGGTAAATATGAGTTGATACGGATATTGCACAGTATGGTCACTTGGTTCTAATGTACTGTATATGTTTTGCATACTTTTGTATATCACCAATAGCTTCTTTTTTAAATGTCTCTCACAGCTTTTGTCATTCATCTGTTTAAACGGTTTATTTTCTTTTCTTTTTTTTTTCCTTTTAATTAGTGATGGGGTTATCCCATTTCTTTACTAAAAAATTGTAGGTTGGTTTAGTTATTTGCTAAACAAATTTAGTGATGTTGTTTTGTAGATAAAGTGTGTATAGGAAAGTATATCAGTTGACTTCTGCTTTTGACAAACATATTTCAGCAGTGGGCAAAAGTTTATGCTTTAAAAGCTTTGAACTTTTATGCTTTTTTGTGTAAGGTGTGTCCAACAAAATATTAACATTTTTAAAACTTTCCCCCAAGAACCCTTGTATAAATAAAGTATCCGTGTGTGTGGATGAATGAGTGAAATAGAGTGTTGTTTCAATTGATTTTATATATCTTATCAGTAAGACTACCTATCCCATAACATAATGTTGCTTTACAAATGAAATGAACTACATGTATATATTGCTTATGTTTTCAAGGCATTGGTTTCAAATTACTGCAGAGTACCAGTGCACTAAAATTTACAGTAGCAAGCAAAACAATAATAACATTATTTGCTTTTCATGCATATGTTTTATTAATTTAGAACTTGAAATGTGTTTTTTAGCTTATTGTAGGATCCTAACAAAAGTAGGTAAGGTTAGATTCCTTTTTAACTTGATAAAGTACTGAGGGCTTTGACATTTATCATTTATACTATTCTACCTTTGCATGTACTGAGCTACTAATACCATGAATATATCTGCTAGCTTATTTTAGCTTTAGAATTTTATATATCTTGAAAAATTACTAATGATATATTAAAGGTATTCAGAGGATTTAGTTGACAGGTGGTTTGTAAGTTAAAGTAAAAATCCATCTTCACTTATTCTTTATATTGAGGTTAAAGGTAATATTATGCTTTGTTTTTGGGAAAACTAAAACTCTGAATATCTGTTATTGCATAAGGTGATGGTTAAAATCCTTTATATTGAATGTGTCCTTTTGATGAATGATATTCTGGAATTGCTTTGTCCTGAAACATCTACTGTAGCTTGTATACTCTTTAAGAAGCAGAAATATGTCTGTATGCATAAATCTCCTTAATTTTATATTTCTGATATATGGTATCATATGATTGTTCTTCTTATGGTTTAGTTGGTATATTGTTATGTTGCTGTATTTATTTTATAGATGAAAAATGAAATTTTGATTTATGAATTTACCTATTTTACAGTCATTTTTTGTATTTTTGTTAATCCACTTAACTAATTTTCACTTACATGACCTGGTTTAGTATATCTTGAAGGAAAATTTCCACTGTGATATATTGTGGTGTATGTTAAAAAGAAAGGTATTGCATAACAAGATACAATATTGGTGACTTGTTACATGGATATCCTTTTCATTATGTAAAACATTTTTAACCTACACCATAAAGAACCTTGATAGAGTGACTAATCCTCTTTATTTTCATGCTGCTAGGACTGCTTCATTCTGGATACAGGCGTCAGTGTCTATGTCTGGATTGGCAGCGGATCCAGCAAGAAGGAGAAGGTCAAGAGCATGGAGATGGCTGGTATGTTATGTTTTACGGAGTACAGGAGTTAAAATTTTTTTATGTTTTATACATTTATAGGGTTATGCAAATAAGTAAAGAGACATAGATAATGGAAAGCATATTTTTCCTGTATTTATGTTCTTGTTTGTTAATTCATCTTAAAAGTTGTGATCTACCTGTGCTTGTCAATTGTTTTTGTGCTGAAGTGATGCCCTTGACTATCCACAGCTGGATATATGGAACAGAAGGGCTATCCAAAGTGGATGAGTGTGCAGCGTGTTGTTGAGAAGGCTGAGCCTGCAGTTTTCAAGTCCTACTTCAAAATGTGGAAGGAGCCAGAGGAAACAGTTGGTCTCGGCCGTGTCTTCACAGAGCGACAGATCTCAACTGGTTTGTTGATGTTTGAAATGTATATAGATCTATGTCTGTAAATGTGTGTTAACATTTTGATGTTAAGGAACAATTTGTCTTGAGGTCTATATTTGAGTAAGACTTGGTAGGAATACTATGTTGAAAGTAAGGGAGAACTGACAATATGTTTTTCCACCAGTTTCTGTACCTGAAGTTGACTTCGATGTCAGCAGCCTTCATTCTGAGAAACGTCGCTTGTTGAGGAAGAATGCTGGCCCAGCCTTTGGCTTTATGCCAGATGATGGTTCAGGCAAGGTTAGTAGAGAGCTGTTTTATTATGTTTTTGTTTGGTAATAATATTTAGTCATGTTACTGCAGTCTTAAATGCTGTTAAAACATGGAATATCTTTTTAGTAATAAAATATCTACATTATATTTCTTTGTAGATTGAGATTTGGCGCGTGGAGGACTTTGAGCTGCAGCCTGTTGATGAAGGAACTCACGGCTTCTTCTTCGGTGGCGATTCTTATGTTATCAAATATACATATGAAGTTAATGGACAAGAAAAATACATCATATATTTCTGGCAGGTGTGTGGAATAAGTTTTTTTTTTCCTTTTCTGAATCCAAGCACAACTTCTTTTTATTTTTTATTAAAAGATATGATCGGATGAAGTTTAATATTTATTAGCAAAGAATTTTATTACAAAAAATGTTTAGATTTTATTAAAAGTATATCTTTGCACCCATCAGTATCTTTTGTTGTGGACTTATATATCTATTAGAAAAATTTGATAACTCTAAGAAATATATGACTATTATATGATGGGAAATTACACTTTCCCTTGCCTATACATACATAAATGCATGCATGTTTGCATTTGTGTATGCACACAAGTGTTTATATATATGTGCACACACATGTGTTTGTCATTGTACAAGTTGGTGTCATTCATAATATGTATTTGAATTTATTTATAATTTCAGGGCATTGCAAGCAGCCAGGATGAGAAGGCTTCCTCAGCAATCCATGCTGTCCGACTTGACAATGAACTTAATGGAAAGGCTGTCCAAGTACGCGTTGTTCAAGGCTATGAACCTGCTCACTTCCTGAGGATGTTCAAGGGTAAGTTATAGTGATAATACTTTTTTATTTACATCAACTCTCAACTTATTAAAGCATTTACACTGAGCATGATTGGTGCTGTTTCATGTATTTTGGCCCATATCTGGTTTCATTTTCTTGGGGGATCATTTGTACCAGGTTTCTGAAGGCCTCTGTTTCAAATGTGAATTCAGGCACCAAAGATATTTGTATTTCCTACAAAATGGGCCGTAAATGCACAAAACTACTTCTGAAATGCTCATCCATGCATGGCATTCAGTTTGCTAAATTTTCCAGTCAGTTACAGTAAAAAAAAATATTATGTTTAGTTTTCTTTAGTTTGTGGTTCTAGCTTTTCGTTGTCAAGACAGGTAATAGAAATTGAAGTGATGCACTCTTTGCTCATTAGAATTATTATAAAAACTAAGCGGTGTCCTTAAATTGAAGCAGCAAATATCAAGAATGCAGAAAAATTAAAGGTCCTACAAAGTAGGATTAGATATCAGCATAAAGTTGGAGTCATTTGAGGTTATTGCATTGATTTGGAATTTTGATTCAGTTCAGACAGTATTCATATAAATGACCTCTAATGCCCATTTCTTTTCTTACATCTGTTTAATGCTTTTATTTATGTCCTTAAAGAGTTTATCTGAGGTTGTGAGAGTAATTTTCTGTGAATTTTTTTCAGGCCGTTTGGTTGTATTCCTTGGTGGTAAGGCTTCTGGCTTTAAGAATGTACACGACCATGACACATATGATGCTGATGGAACCCGCCTCTTTAGGGTATTTTATTCTTTAATTTTCTTTTTTTGTAAATACTTTGTGGGATGCCTTTCCAGTTGGCATGAATGATATTGATGTTCAGCTAACAGAAGTGAAGATGTATGGATAAATGTAAAAGATTGAAACAGATAACTTTTTGAAAGGCAGATATATTACATATTTTGAACTTCATTGCTTAGGTGAGGGGAACCTGTGACTTCGATACAAGAGCTATTCAGATGGCTGAAGAAGCTTCATCTCTTAATGGTGATGATGTCTTTGTCCTGGAGACACCAGGTGCTACCTACCTTTGGATTGGTCAGGTAAGAATTGTTTCTGGGTTAGTACACCCTCAGAAAAGCAGTTAGTAATGACTGGTCCACAGTACAGGATCACTTTAGTCTGATGGGAGCAAACCGTATTTTCCATCTTGCAGTCATCATTTAGAAAATATAGTGTGTATGATATATCATATATGGTGTTCATTCTCTTTATATTTGTTAAAAGTTTGCATTGATACATTATATCTTATTGAAGCATGTTTTATTTTGTATTTTAAATTGTTTTTGAAGATTGCAGTGAAAAATTTCCAAATAGATTATATGTACCTAAAAACGATATGTTTGAATGATAGCTGGTTGAAATATTGGAAAAAAAGTGTAATATAATATTTACATGTACTTATTACCATATAACATGCCTATTTATAATATAAATGTCTGAAATAGCTAGAGACCTAATTGATGAATCAAACATCACTAAAATACAAAAAAAAAAGATAATAGCAGTAATGACGCAAAGAATCCTATAAACTGCAATTCCTAGTCATCCTATATTGCTTTTATTTATATTTTAATTCCTCATAGGGAGCCAGTGAGGAAGAGAAAGCCATGGGGGCTCGTGTGGCAGAGTTGGTGTCTCCTGGGCGTGATGTACAGGTAAGCAGCAAGTATTTTGTTTCATGCTGTAGGATTTTATACTATGTGCCCAGTAAAACTTTTTACAGTGAAACGGAATGGAAATAACATAAATCTCTACCATAAGATTTTTTTTATATATAGCATGACATAGAATATAGAAAATAAAATAAAAGAATTATATTCAATCAGGAAATGGCTGAAGGCAGTGAAGATGATGGCTTCTGGAGTGCTCTCGGAGGCCAGGCAGACTACCAGAAGGCTCGTGACCTTGACAAGCCACTCCTGTACCCTCGCCTCTTCCACTGTACCATTTCTCCTGCTGGCTGCTTGAGGGTTAATGAGGTTGCCAACTTTGGCCAGGAGGTTAGTGTACTTGAGAAGATAATTTTTTTTGTATTATCATCATGGTTATTAATTCCATCATCAGTTGTGATTGTCATTACTATCATTATGATCATTATACCTCTTTGTATTTCCATTAGCCACTGTAAAAGATCAAAATGTTCTTTTCAGGATCTTAATGAAGATGATGTCATGGTCCTCGATTCTGGTGATGAAGTGTATGTATGGATTGGAAGGGGTTCGGATGACCAGGAGAAGGAAAAAGCATTTGAGATGGCTGAGGTAAATTAAATTCATATAGGGCTTTTTTACACTTTGGGAATGGCTTGTGCATATTGTTTCCTTGAATGGAAGTTTAACTTTCTTTTACAATGTAATGTAACCCTAGTTGTCCAAAAAGAACAAGACATGTAAAAAATAAAAAAAAAGTAAATGTTTGAATTCTCATATTTATAAAAAAGGTCTTTGGAAGATATATCTCCCATTATGAGAGGTAACAACAGGATTAAACTGGAAAAACAAAAGTCAAAGTTAGAAGCTTCAGATTTATAATAGCTGATTTGTCTTCAATGTAAGAACTGTAAGAATATGTGCAACCAGTCAACTTTTATTTTCCTTTGTTGGGACTGACATTTTGAATATTTTATTGCTATTGCATATTTCATTTATGTATTATTATTTACCTTCTTTTGTTTGTTTCATTGTATTGTTTTGTTGATGGTTTCAGTACAAGATAAAACTATCCATCCATAGTCACAGAGATCTCACAATCTGTCTTTCACCCCTCTCCATTTTATTTAATTCCCTTTCTACATCTTTCTCCCAGACATACATCAAGACAGACCCAACAGAGAGAACTTTGGCTTCGACAGTGCTCCTCCGCGTGAACCAAGGAGAAGAACCAGCTGCCTTCACCAGCATTTTCCCAGCATGGAACCCTGACATGTGGGAGGTTAGATTACACATCACAAGGGATTCGCTTTAAGATTTTGGTTCCTTGGGAGATTGGGGGGGGGGGGATTAATTTCTTATATAAGTAGGTTATCTTTGTACATATTTTTCCTTTCATATTTTTTTTTTTTTTTTTTTTAATCTGTTATTGATATTTGTTGATTGTGTTCTTGCTTTTGCTATAATAATAATAATAATAATTATTATTATTATCATGATTGTTATTATTTTTTGTATTAGTATTATCTTAATTATCATCATAATCATCATTACATAATTGTTATTATATCATTTTAATATTATCTATATCATATTTTTTATTATTATGATTATGATAATGATTTTCATCTTCAACTTCATCTTCATCTTCATCTACATCTACATCTTCATCTTCATCTTCATCTTCATCTTCATCCACATCACTTCATCCACATCATCTTCATCCATATCATCTTCATCCATATCATCTTCATCCATATCATCTTCATCCATATCATCTTCATCCTTATCATCTTCATCCTTATCATCTTCATCCTTATCATCTTCATCCATATCATCTACATCATCATCATCATAATCAGGCTGTTAGGATGATGCATTTTTATGAACATTACCATCAAATTTTTGCCATTCCTTCAAATTTTGAATTTGCAGATTAACAGTAGCACATAAAATCATATAAAGATACACACTTTCAGACACACATGAGTACAAATGCATAACCACAACCTTACTCTCTTCAATGCTCTTCCATTTGCACATCCGCAAACACTTCCTTCCCTCTGCAAACACATTCTTACCTTTACACGGAAACAAACACACACACACAACCACACACACCACACACACACACACACACACACACACACACACACACACACACACACACACACACACACACACACACACACACACACACACACACACACACACACACACACTCTCTCTCTCTCTCTGTCTCTCTGTCTCTACTCTCTCTCTCTCTCTCTCTCTCTCTCTCTCTCTCTCTCTCTCTCTCTCTCTCTCTCTCTCTCTCTCTCTCTCTCTCTCTCTCTCTCTCTCTCTCTCTCTCTCTCTCTCTCACTCTCTCTCTCTCTCTCTCTCTCTCTCTCTCTCTCTCTCTCTCTCTCTCCTCTCTCTCCTCTCTCTCTCTCCTCTCTCTCTCTCTCTCTCTCTCTCTCTCTCTCTCTCTCTCTCTCTCTCTCTCTCTCTCTCTCTCTCTCTCTCTCTCTCTCTCTCTCTCTCTCTCTCTCTCCACCCCCCCCCACCCCACACCCACATACGAACACATATTTAGAAAAAGATAAGAAATTATAAGTAATACTAATGATAATGCTAAACACTACATTAAAGACTAACACTTCATTTTCCATTAGTTCTTTAATTGACTTCTCATATGATTAAAGATAAGATATCTTATTTTATGTCTTAATTATTTCTTTTATCTTCATATATCTTGTGTTTCAATTTTTTAAGCTTTCATAAGCATGAAGTGATAATATATGTTTTGAGTGACTTTTATCACAGCTTTCCCTTTTTGAAACTATGTATCCAAATTATAACTTTCAAGCTTATAATAGTTTTTTGTAAGCTTTCAGCTTTATTATCTTGTCAGATTGGCCCTATACCAGCCAATATTTTAATGCATGAAGCTCAATTTACCCCTTTTATAAATTCACAAATCACTATTGGTAATTTAATATCACCATTTATTCCTATAAACTTTGCCAACTCTTTAACAAGTTTCTGTATTTGGAAACTCCTTTGCCAAGCACAAAACATCTTTGATAAATTCAACATCTATGCTTATTTCCGTTGCAGAAGGTGGATTAGACGGTTTGCCGTACTGTGATGTGCGTTGTGTTTTGATAGGTGGTATTGCTTGTAGGCTCTCTATTAATGCTGCCGTGCTCATAGTGCATGTTGCCTCCATGATTAGCTGCAGTCTTGCCATGCAGAGGTAGATTGTTGTTCTAGGAGAATGGTTATTAGTCTCCCCCTAAGGATGAGATCACCTGATTCAACCGTTTACATTTTTAAAATCATAGAGTTTTTATAGAAACTAACTTGGTGGTTATTGCAGCACCTCAACAGAGCTGAGAAGGAGTCTCATAAGAGGTCACAAAAAACGTCTCAAAAGTCTTCTAGCTGGTGCTGTTGCCAATGAGTAAGAAGTAAGCCAGGTCAGCGCAGGAACCTCAGGCTTCACTAACCCCCTCACGATGCTCACAGTGGCAGTATCAGCCATGTTGCTAGCCTCCCTCCCAGTGTCAATGAGTGTCATATCTCTCGAGCTTAGATGTGACACAACACTTTAGTTGACGTTGGTGTTATTTAAACTCTTCAAGCAGTTTCTCTCCTTGTAATTGTTGATTATGAATTTACTCTTTTTGAAGATGAAAGATACTTGAATATTTTGGATGATGTAAAGGAAAATTTGTCAAATTTATTACCATGGCCTGCAAATCTATTTGAAGTCTTCTGTTGCAGAATGCATCATTAAGTGGATGTCATTGGGTGTTGCAATGAAATACACTGAATACACTGGGACCTTGCATGATATATGGTCCACAGCCTGATTGCAAGTAGCTGCTCTGGCTAAACAAGCATTGAGCTGAACAGTGCATAAAGAAATTGATAATGCATTCTTCTTCATGGGCTTTTGTGGTAGATAATAAAAATGGATCTTAGATTTCCCTGAATCATTTTTAAACAAAAAACTGGAGAGAATTTTATTTACAGTACCTCAGTTATAGGAATTAGTTATAAATAATCAAAGACATTATCTGCTGCTGAGTTTGATGACAGTTTTCATTGTTATTTCATGAACCGTGTTTAAAGCATAGATGTGTAAGCATGAGAGGTACCCTGGGGTTGTTTAGTATCTTGTTTCACTAATACCACTAATTCAGTATTTTCACTAAAAGAAAATAAAACTGCTCCTAACCACTATGTAGGGGAGATCAGTTAAGTAACAATGAAGGTTGGTTGTGTTGGAGAGAGTTTTAAATGTTATTTCCAAGGAGTACAAAACAGTGAGTTTCTTCAAGTTTGTTGTTTTGTGTTTTGTGGTGGATTATTTTAGATGGTGGCATTGATACTTAGTTAACCCTTTTAGTGCAGTGGTTGGACTTTGTTGCTCTGAACTTTGTGCCTCTGAAGTACAAAGATTGGAAATGTCTCAATTATATTATAAAATTATGTTAAAAGTATTTATCACTAACTTTTTATAACTATTACTAAAATATAAACTGCCATGTTGCATTTAATACATGTGAATATGATATAGAGCTAACATTAATGGTCATCAGGATTAAAATATCATTATATTTTCCAATTCACTCTAATTTTAGATCAATATCTGAACTAAACAAATTTTCTTCTGATGGATAAAAGAATGGGGTATGCCATTCCTATAAAAATATACCTTAGGAATTTCAGATGCACTCACAGAGTTAAGTCATTCATTGCTGCATGAGATGAGCTTTCATATACATGATATCGGTGCTTGCTTTTGTGCTGCTTTAATGTGATTGCTTGCTTTTTACTCCTTATGCTTGCATATTCATTCATCCTTTCCATTCATAAGATTTTTAACTTTTCACAAACACTGAATGTCACAGGTAACAATTAATACCAACATTTTCATGAATAAGTATACATTTTTGTGTAATCAAAGGTAAAATTGCATATCCTTTGGTATTTCTCATGTTAATCATATAATATCATGTAAGTACAAAGCTTGCTTCATATTATATCTGAACTCTATGTTTTAATACTAAATCCTTACAAATTAACCCGTTCCAAAGCATTTTACTCTACCTAATGATAAGTAAATGTAGATTATACTAAGAATAAAAACTTAATCTTTTATCATACATTTGAAGTAGTCATTGTATGTGTGCCATATCTCATGTTATTTTGAAAAATCTAATAACATGGTCAGTACCATGAACATTTCTGTTAATGTCACATACCATGTATGCTTGTTCAGATTGTGCTTCATTAGAAAATACTTGGGCAATAACTGAGGGACTGATGAACTCAGTATGCTTGTTGCTTGCTTACTGTAGCAGTTATGTTTTGTTGATTTAAGTATAAGTATTTCGTTTGTCATATATTTTCCTCTTCAGTATGTAATCAAGTTGCAGATGTATTGTACATCCTAGTTGATTGATTTATCTATGTAGGGACAGTAGTTTAAGTGGTGGCAAGAAAATATGTGAAACAATGAGATCAAATGGAAGAGGAATTTCGCATTCTGCTTGTTTACTAACATACAGCATATAAATAGGCTAATTAATTATTGTATATACTGCTTCTGACTTCTGAATTTATCTGAAGATGAGATATTATTCTACTGCAGCAGATTCTTAATCTCATTAAACACTACAATATCTTAGAAATGATTGATGTAATAAGTGATGCAGACTACAGAGAAAAGATTTTTTTTTTTTTTTTTTTTTTTGAGATGGTAATGTGAAGCACATAACCCCAATAGTGTACTTTGTATCAATAGGTAGTTGCTGATCCTATTTCACTTAGTGTTAAAATAATCAAGCAAGCATAGAAGATGCTATTTTACATTGTTTTTAGAGATTCACATGATTCAAGAGATGTATCAGAGTGCATAATTTTCTTGTCACCAAGTTTCAATTTTCAATGTTTTAGTTTGTTTTATAAAATAATGATATAGGTTTTAAAGTAATTTGTAGCACTTACATACTTCAGTCAAATAGCTATGTGCACATGTAAATGTTTATGTACAGCATTCCTTAAATTAACTAGTTGCTTACAAAGTAAAAAAAAAAATCATAGGCTGTATATCACTGCATAATTAAGGAAAGAAAATAACATGAGCTCTACTCTGTATTTTACCAATTAACTCTCATGTATCTAACCAGTTTTCTTAATTTCAGGAAATGGTTTCCTACGATGATATGAAGGCACAGCTGGCTGAAATGAATGCAGCAGCAGAGTAATAAACTAATTGAGATGTTTTCTTCAGAAAAAAGTATTATTTAAATGGCCAAAACACAAAAGAGGCTGTTACTTGTAAGCCTAATTGGTTTTCACTCTTTGCCCAAGTTAGCTGCTTGAGTATAATGGAATTGATTTTAGTATTTGCCTATACTTTTTTATGTGCCCTAATTCATAATAATCTCTTTTTATTTTTGAGTGCACATATGTCAAAAGCACAAAATAGGAGAGTGAAATACTTTTTTTTTTTTGTGAAGTATATGATTTACAACAAGAAGAATTATTTAAGATTAGGACAGTAAAAAAAAAAAAAAAAAAAAAAAGAAAAAATGGTGCTTTTGCTTTATGCTATGTAGAAATCGGAGGATCTCTCAAAGGTTGAAATGCTAGTGCCTTAAGTGACGGGTCATGCAATTTTGTAAGTGGGCAGATCTAGACACATGCCTTGCTTAGTCCAGTACAGAAACACGTTGGAAATCCTCATCAGTGAAATGTAGTTTATAGATAATTTTTCATTATCTTTTTTAGGCTTTGGATAGCAGTTCAAGAATATTTTTATTATACATTTGAATAATTGTTATGAAGACATTTATCCCAGTTTTAGAATATTTGGCAATGTCACAGTGAAGGTATGATAAAAACATACTTAAAAGTCATGCTTTTTCCATGTAACTTAATAGTATAGAATTAGGCTTCCAGTATGATAAACAGAGCATTTATGTAGAACCTACTTTTCAACAAATTAAAGATTGATATCTCAAGATCTTTTTTGATTTGTAAGAGCATTTATTTAGCAGACTCGGTGCATTATCGCCAAAGCATTTAAGCTAAAAGTCTATTGCTGTATTCTGTTTCGTACTTTTCTTGGAACTTACAACTTGGTACTTAATCTTCCTAGTCAACTGAGTATTGTCTCTTACTATAATTGTATTTCTATTATTTGCACAAAATAAAAGAATCAAAATCCATATTGATTTTCATTTCCATGCAAGTGACAAGTTGACATACAGTATAAAACTGATATACTAAAGAAATCATGATCAAAAGCCCAAAAGGTAGACACTAATTTTATTGTTACCAGTTGCTTATTTATTACTTGTAGGAAGACATTCAAGGCCCCATTCCACAAAGAAGTTCTGCTTCTCAGGGTCTTCCTCAATGATATTACACTATAATCACTTCTGATACTCGTATTATCCATTGCACATTAGATTATTTGTAATAGCTTATACAGTATTATGGGTATTTTACCAAACAAATTCGTACATAGTTAAAACTGATAGCTCTACAGTAGACAAGGGGATACAGTTGCCCCTATCCTTCTAGTCCCAGAAATTGTAATTATAAAAAAATCTGCCCTCTCGACAAATTGATCACATCTTGGATAAAACAAAACAACAAAATGTTACAAAGCTGAAACAAAAATAAAATGAAATGTTATGTAAATGTGAGGGGTCTTATGCCATAACTGACAAAACCCGGTATATAATTTTCTATACTTGTAAGTATATGGCAGGAACCGATTCTAGAAGAGGATGTTTTTTTATCTTCAAACTTTTGTCCAGAGGATTTTGAAAATTATAGTGGTTTGGGGGA
This sequence comes from Penaeus vannamei, assembly GCF_003789085.1. Taxonomy (NCBI): domain Eukaryota; kingdom Metazoa; phylum Arthropoda; class Malacostraca; order Decapoda; family Penaeidae; genus Penaeus; species Penaeus vannamei. Next base: position 375,718 of record NW_020869881.1, read on the forward strand.
TTTCAGCCTAAATATCCCAACCCAAAAAGTGTGAAGAAGAAGGAGGCATGTAAGTATACTAAAATTTTGTAGGGTAATTGGAAATTCTGTTTTTAAATATATGTAATCTATTCATTTTTGGAAAAGCTTGGCTATTGTGATATAAAGTCATTCCAGTCAAAACATGGTTCTGTGTAATGAAATGAGGAAGCCCAGCAGCTATCACCTAAAACCATCTCTGAGATGTGTTGTTGAAACGCAATGGACTTACCCCTTATGACCAGAAATAAGACTATGAGAATATACCCTTGAATGCTTGAATTACAGTAAAGGATCAGATAGGATAACAAGACCTTTCAATACAGTGAGGTAGATTCAAAGGCTTCATAGTATCTTAGGTACTGATGCCATAAAAGCTTATAATCTAAAGGATTGCGGGAGACACCTTTAACTGTTTATGTTTTGTATTGCTGTTATGATGTCTCCATTATTAAATTTTATTATTCTGTCTCCTTATTTTTAAAATTAATTCTAAAACAAAATTACATTGTACTTGAATGTGGATTCAATGCATTAGTACCTCCCGTTAAATTCCTGTTTTTGAGATGGAAACGTTTAACAACTCCATCTGGAACTTACAGTGGTGCCGTAATACTTGTGCAATAATAGAAAAAAAAAAAATAATAATAAGGTTCGATAATGACTGTCCACACCTCACCTTCACCCCCCCCCCCCCCAAGGAGCAGAGCAACTTCTACTAGATGTTAGGGAAGCTCTGCCATTACTCATAGGATGACAATCAAGTAAGGAATTGAAAAGAAAAGGAAATAATAAGAAGAAAAAAAACATAACCAATCTTAACGTGCCTTTCAGCATGTCCAACTTAAAGAAAAAAAAGGCATAAGTGGTTTGGTTATAAATTTTAAAAGAAAGGATACAAGTCATTCTTGACAAGGCAAAAAATGAGTATTTTTTATGTGTGCCATTCCCTTGGAATAATATGCAGGGGTGTACTTAAGAAATTTCACGGAGGAGGGTTTATTTGTTTAGTTTGTCCATATAACAAAATTCTCCGTTACTGGGTGAAAGATTTTACAGTTAACTTGGGTTGGTTTCATCAGTGAAAGTCATCTTATCAAAGGAGAGAAGAAATTTGCCAAAAGAAAAAAGACCGGCAACCCTGAGCAGAGTGGGTAAGTGAACGAGGTACCAATATCTGACCACAAGAGCGGTCGGTGGTTAATCTTCCATACAGATATGGTAGGTTATCGTTTTCTAGTACACATCCTATACAATAGGCTACATATTCAAGACAGCAATGTAACAATTTCGTGAAATTTAGTGCATTTCATCAAAATCGGGGATACGAAGGTCACCCTAAGAACTTCTCCTCCCTTCCCATTTTCATTCTCTCTCCTCTCTCTCTCTCTCTCTCTCTCTCTCTCTCTCTCTCTCTCTCTCTCTCTCTCTCTCTCTCTCTCTTCTCTCTCTCTCTCTCTCTCTCTCTCTCTCTCTTTCTCTCTCTCTCTTTCTCTCTCTTTCTCTCTCTCTCTCTCTTTCTCTCTTTCTCTTTCTCTTTCTCTCTCTCTCTGGTAAACTCAGTGCAAACGCGACCGAACATAAAGCTTTTGTTTCTTTCACAATTTCCAATACATTTTTTTTATTTATCTTACTAAACATGCCTGAGCATTAACCTAAACCACGGCTATAAAGTATATAAATATCTATTCTTTCTTTCTTTCTTTCAGTCTTTCACTTCGATTTATATTATCAAACGTCTCTTCGGCAGAACTTTGCTTTTCTTTTTCTCCTTTTATGAACGCATTCCCCAGAAAATGCCATAGATCCCCTCAAGTACGGCTGGAAACAAGAAAGTCATGGGTGCCAAAGCCCCATTTGCTTCGAGGGTCCTGCACTTCCAGATGACCTCATCAGCGTAGAAGATCACAGTATCGAGGCTGGTGACTGGTTAGTGTACCAGACGTAGTAGTAGTTTTGGTAAATACAGCGTCAATCATAATTAGTTTCACGCTGTTTAAACCTGCTTTCGACATCGTTATGGTAATGACATTCTGTGACGTATTCAGTACACTGCGTTCCTGTGGTTAAGATTTTTTCCGGCAGTTATACATTTTAGGTTAATTAAAATCGTAAGCTGAATATACATGAAAATATCATCATGGGATTTCTATGCAATATTTACTATTTAATATGCTAAGTGATGGCTGTTTTTCTTCATTATTAGTGAATATTCATTGCCCTTTCCCTAAAGACCAAGGGAAGCATACTTGCCAGCAACCGATCAGTGCGCAGGATGACGTTCGAAATCACCAAGGTGAACTGGCCGGTTGTAATCACATGGAAATCTGCTATTTCGGAAATCAGTGACAGTCGATAAAGTGGACGGTAGGCTGCGTTGTTATGAATTTAGGCTTAAACAGGGCATTAAGCGAAATAAAAGCGTAAAATATTAATATGGGAATATTATATGTGATTTCCCTGTTTTCTTTATTGTTAAATATAACAAATGACACCCACATTTTCTATTAGTAAAATTCTATTTTCGTGATTTACCTTAGTTTACCAATAAATTCACTGTTATTCCGGAAAACGAAATACAATTGAAACCAGCGGAATTTTTTCCGTAGATAAAAAATTGGCCTCAAACAAATCATGCCCAGAACAATAAATGGAAAATATCAATATGAGAATATCACTTGTGAATTTCTTGTATCCTTTGGTATCATATCTTGACTTCACTTCGTTTTATCGGTGAAGGCACCATGTTCCTCATATGAGAATTTTCAGGAAACAAGGAAAACACATTTGTCGGAATAACAACGCAGGATGATAAGCGATGAAAAGGATGAAAAATCTACGGCACTTGAATACAGCCCCGAGTGGTTCGGCAGTTATTCTAAGGAAATTCTGTTCTTCCGGTAAACAAACGCGGCAAAGTGCTTAAGGCATTATGCGGAATAAAAATGTAATTATTAAATTGGGAACTATATAAACCAACAATATATGATTAGCGAAAGTATTATGTTTGTGTTTTGAAAATTACCCCTAGTTAGCCTCTCATAAAAAAAAAGGCTTAGCTTCACACAAAGCAATTAAAATGTGCGGAAAAAGTTACGTTAATTAATAGCACCCTGCTACTAGTTTCTGGTCATTCACAAACCACTGCTCCGTTCCAGTAAGCTTTGGACGCTTTGTAGTGCAACGGCAACGGCCTCGTCTAGATATCTTGCTGACCTGCGTTCGAATCCGAGCGCTGCCAGTGGATGGTAACCTTGCCATTCCTTGCACCTAGAGAACGCTTGAGATGCAAATAAATATAGTATTTCACAGAAAAAAGAATATCCACAGTAACAAATGGAATTAAAGTAAGCTAAACCTTTGTCTCTCATAGAGTATTTACAGCAGGCAAACAACCGAAGTACTTATATAAAACAAACAAAAATGCCCGATTCCCCTCCCCGCAAGAACCGAAGAAAGATATCAAAGTTTGTGTGGTATTTCTGGTTGTGACAACTCTGGACTCATGGCAAGCAGATTACGTGCCAACTGCTCAAAATACTCAGCCCACGTTCCCGCGCCGCAACAGGATCTGAAACGATCTGACCACTTACTAGGCGAACTGCTGTCACCAGAGAGAGAGAGAGAGAGAGAGAGAGAGAGAAGAGAGAGAGAGAGAGAGAGAGAGAGAGAGAGAGAGAGAGAGAGAGAGAGAGAGAGAGAGAGAGAGAGAGAGAGAGAGAGAGAGTTGCACATGATGTTGACTATGGCCGTCATCATAATCTGACAGAAGAAATAAATGTTTATAAGGCGCCGTTCATTATAGAGGTTCCCCTTTCTGTATTTGTTTACACTCATTTCGGGTAGATGATAAGATTCAAATAAAAACACGTTGGGAATTCAGACGATGAAGTGAAAATGGAATGAAACTAAGAACCAAGGTGAATGCATGCAAAGGAACTGACGTCGATTTTTTATGTTACGCTGCAAGAGGTACCGTTTCCCTCGATAGTCGCTCTTGTATATCCTTGTCTTTGAGTGTTTGTTATTTGTTCATTTGCGATTCTTTCAGCATTCGTTCACCTTTGTTCACATATATTCTCGTCTTCACTCCCTTGCTCGCTGCTATTGCTGTGTAAATTGGACCCACCTTTGTGCCAGTCCTACATGTGTTCATGGGTATTAGAAATCTGGATTAATGATTAAAGAGGAAATGATAGCGGGGTCAGAGTTGAAAAAACGGAACGATTGATGGCGACTGACGAGAGAGAAAGGCCGGGATTCAAGGGGGAACTAAGATAACCGTTGTAAAAGAAAGGACGGAAGACAGAGGGCGTGTGTGTGAGAGAGCGAGAGAGAGAGAGAGAGAGAGAGAGAGAGAGAGAGAGAGAGAGAGAGAGAGAGAGAGAGAGAGAGAGAGAGAGAGAGAGAGAGAGAGAGAGAGAGAGAGAGAGAGAGAGAGAGAGAGAGAGAGAGAAGAAAAAGAGACAGGCAGACAGGAGAGGAGAAAAAGAGACATGCACACAGGGAGAAGGAGCAATATATAACTCTCGACATCTAATACATCGATACAAAATACAGTGTCCAGTATTTTACTCCTTCGTCGGTCGAAAGCCCAAAATCGCGATTCTAAATGGTATTGAGATTCTGCATAATGGGCCATTAAATAAGTCAACTTCAGGAATTAGATTAATATATGAATCCATCAATAACTAAAATGTATCACCAAAGGTTTTGTAAAGAGTTCGTCAAATCAGTTAGAAATGCTACGTATTGTGCAGTATGTGCATGTGCATTAACGTGTGTGTGCATTTGTGTGGGTGTGTTTAGGTGTATACACATACTTTGTACAGGTGCGCGTGGGAGTGTTGTGATAATTCATTTGATCTTTCGGAAAAATAGATCTGTTCCTTTGTTTTATTTCATATCGATATCACAATAGAGTAACGTTTGCTCAAATTAGCGAACAAAGAATGATTCGAAAGCCGGCATAAACTGCAATTGCATGGAATAACTAGTAAAGGCAGTAATGACGACGAGCCCATGTGCATAAGTACTGCACTTTCAGCATCAGATCATTAGTTATCATTGTTATTATTACTTTCATTATTATTAATGTTATTATCATTATTATTAATGTTATTATCATTATTATTAATGTTATTATCATTATTATTAATGTTATTATCATTATCATTAATGTTATTATCATTATCATTAATGTTATTATCATTATCATTATTTTATTATGTTATTATCATTATTATTAATGTTATTATCATTTATTATTTATTATTTATTTATATTGTTATTATTATTGTTATTAATCATATTATTATTATCATGTTTGTTATTATTACTTTTATTATCATTGTCATTATTATTATTATTATTATTATTATTATTATTATTGTTGTTGTTATTATTATTATTATTGTTATTATCATTATCATCATCATTATTATTAAGATGATTATTACTTTTATTATAGTTATTATTGTTATTATCATTAACATTATTATCATTATTATTATCAGTATTGGAGACTGAAGGTCCACATATTATCGAATTGTGAAGAATGTTAATTGAAAATCAATGAAACGAGATCTGATGAATTTACATCGAGCGAATAAACGGACATTTAAAGACATTCAATCTCCTCAGACATCAGCTGATGCTCCCAAACAAATACTAAATATTTTGTTCTTCTCTTTATCAGCTATGACAAGAGACAAAAAAAAAAAATCCTAACATCGATATAGATATTCATCCTCACAGTACAAAAGCAAATATCAAAGTTTCTTTCTAGCGTTAGGTATTTTACGTAAAAAAAAAAAAAAAAAAAAAAAAAAAAAAAAAAAAAAAAACATTAGAAGAAAAGACACCAACCTGGGCTGGGCAACGGAGAGTGTGAGGTTAAACGGTTTATCATCTGTGGAAACACTGGTTAAAACAAGGCTGATAGGAATTCATGTACAGTGAATTATTTGCATCTATCTACTAAAACATTATTTTTCTCTCTCTGTTCCTCTTTCTTTTTTCGCTTTTTTTTCTCCTCTCTCTCTCTCTCTCTCTCTCCTCTCTTCTCAATCCCTCTCACTCTCTCTCTCTCCTCTCTCTCTCTCTCTTCTCTCTCTCTCTCTCTCTCTCTCTCTCTCTCTCTCTCTCTCTCTCTCTCTCTCTCTCTCTCTCTCTCTCTCTCTCTCTCTCTCTCTCTCTCTCTCTCTTCTCTCTCTCCTCTCTCAATCTCTCTTCTTTCTCTTTCCCTCTCCCTCCTCCCTCTCTCTCTCCTCTCTTCTCTCTCTTTCCCTCCCTCCTCCTCCCCCTCTCTCTCTCTCTTCTCTCTCTCTCTCTCTCTCTCTCTCTCTCTCTCTCTCTCTCTCTCTCTCTCTCTCTCTCTCTCTCTTCTCTCTCTCTCTTTCTCTCTCTTTCCTTTCCTCTCTCTCTCTATCTCTTTACTCTTCTCTCTCTCTCTCTCTCTCTCTCTCTCTCTCTCTCTCTCTCTCTCTCTCTCTCTCTCTCTCTCTCTCTCTCTCTCTCTCTCCTCTCTCTCTCTCTCTCGCCCTCCCTCTCTCTCTTTCTTTCTCTTTTCTCTCCCTCTCTTCTTATCTCTTGTTCCATTCTTGTGTCGCTTACACGTGATGTGCGATTGTTCAATTTTTAGGAACAACAACTACCCTAACTGATATTATATATATATATATATATATATATATATATATATATATATATATATATATATATATATATATATATATATATATATATACGTAACTCATATTACTGCAATACTTATATCCTACTAACCTAATAGAAAGAGAGCAGGGCCTACACCTGTTTACACACACATTCAGGAATACATAACACAACATTACACATGTATACATAGATACATATATACATTCATAAATGCATACATACATGCTTACATATATGTGTGCATATATATGTATATATATATATATATATATATATATATATATATATATATATATATATATATATATATATATATATATATATATATATATATATATATATATATATATATATATATATATATATATATATATCATATATCTTGTGTGTTGATGTGTCTATATATACGCTTGTTTACGTTTTCTATTTTTTTATAAATAAAATTGGGGTAACTCGCTACCATGAAATCTACTTTGGAGACAAAGAACAATGGAATCGTTCATTATATATATATATATATATATATTATATATATATATATATATATATATATATATATATATATATATATATATATGTATGTATATATATATATATATATATATATATATATATATATATATATATATATATATATATATATATATATATATATATATATATATATATATATATATATATAATATATATATATATATATATATATATATATATATATATATATATATATATATATATATATATATATATACATATATATACATAATCATACTGATGATAGATCCGAGAAAAAACATGTAAATCGTAAAAAAAGGACAAAACACAGGTATATCAATGCAAAAAGAAACTCTAAAATGAAAATAATGAAAACAGGAAATCCTCTTCTCAATTTGCACAATTAATGGAGCAACTATGCTGATGATTTTTTTCTCGATACATTAAAATCGCCATTAATTTCTCCCACCCGTGTAGAGTTACAAGCTGTTCGCAGTGATGCCAGATTGGCAAGGCGGCGGGCAAGAACCTAAGAGTTTGTGCCGAGCGATATTGGCAAAACACGCCCAATTTCCTGGTCACGTGATTGTATCTCGGCCGAACAAAACTTGGATATTGGAATGGTACTGTAAACTGCATTTATAGTCAAGGATTATGTGCCACAATGATGGCTTATGCAATAAGCGAATATTGCAAAGAGAGCAAGAATTCTCTGAACTATTTCCTTTCATCAAAAGCCAATAGCTTCACGATCTGTGCTAACTACGTTCTTGGGAAAAAGGAGATGAAAAATCCATAACACTTCTATCCCTTGCATGTTGTCAAAGCGCCATTGCGGTTAAGACTCCTTGGCAAAGGAAGGGACAGACAGGGGAATAGAAAGGTATATATTGTGGATAGAGAAAGAGGGAAGAGAGGGCGAGAGAGGGAGGGAGGGAGAGGGAGGAAGAGAGGGAGGAAGGGAGGGAGGGAAGGAAGGAGGGAGGAAGGGAGGGAGGAAGGGAGGAGGAAGGAAAGGGAGGAGAGAAAGAGAGAGAGGAGAGAGAGAGAGAAGAGAGAGAGAGAGAGAGAGAGAGAGAGAGAGAGAGAGAGAGAGAGAGAGAGAGAGAGAGAGAGAGAGAGAGAGAGAGAGGAGAGAGAGAGAGAGAGAGAGAGAGAGAGAGAGATTGTGATTAATAAGAAAAAAATAGAGTTTCAAACACGCAAAGAAAAATATCCTCAAATTTTACCTTGATGCTTAGTAAACATTACATAGGATAAAGAAGAAGGAGAAGAACAGGCAAGAGGAGAAAAGGGAAAAGAAGAAGAAAAGGAAGAGGAAAAAACTTCACGAGAGTTCTCTATCCTCACACATCCAAACTTTACCACAAACCTTTCTTTGTAAATGGTGCCATTAATAGTGTGTGTGATATGGTTGTGTGCTATTACATCTATTCAGAATCATATATATTTGATTGTTTGTCCCTTGGCTTCGTGAAAACAATTCTGGAGAAATAACGTAATTGTTATTGTGTTAAAGAGTGTATTTTTGTGTACTCGTCTGTGGCTATGTGTGTGTTTGTTTATTTTTGTGTTTACTTGATATATTGTTTGTGTGTATGTGTGGTTAAATGTTTGTTTGTCTGTGTGTTTGTTTTATTTTCGATTGCATATTTTTGTGTGTATGTGTTTTTGTTTTGTGCGTGTTCGTTCTCTATTTTTGCATGTGTGTGTGTGTGTGTGTGTGTGTGTGTGTGTGTGTGTGTGTGTGTGTGTGTGTGTGTGTGTGTGTGTGTGTGTGTGTGTGTGTGTGTGTGTGTGTGAGTATTTGTGCGTATGTGTATATATATTTGTTTCCTCTTGACTGTGTTTACATGGGTGTTCATTCAAATATGTGGCCTTCTCTCTGTGTCGTTGTACATCTCTTCCCAAATAACCTCAAAACCTAAAAGAATCTAAAAGTCACCAAGATTTTAAAGAAATGTCAACAGAATATCACCGTGACTCTCCTAAAGAACATGATACAAACTTCATGAATTCCTCATATAAAAACTCCCGAAAATAGTTTAAAAAAAAGAAAAAAAAGGTCATGGAAGGTGCATTAAAAGCTAAAATAAACTTGAAACTCCGTGTTGCACAACTCTGCAGCAATGATTCATAGTATGTATCGCTATTCATAACATAGCAGAATTTGCAAGGGAAGCTTTAGGCACTCGTTATGCACAATAGACAGGCTTTGTTATTGTTAACTGTGATTTTTTTTTTTTTTTTTTTTTTTTTTTGGCCCGATAGTTCTTTCTTTCGTCTTTTTTTGACAGAGGAAAAGCATACATTAGTAATAGTTTATGGAATGGTAATAACAACAAAACACAATAATAAAAATAGGAATAATGATTATGATAACAGTGATCCTAATAATAGTAATGAGAACAAAAAGGATGATTTTAATAATTATGATGATAATGAATAAAAAAATCATAATAATGATAGAAATCATAACAATAATTACCATTAACATTTTCACTATTAGTTGGTATTGTTACAATTATCATGATCATCACCATATGAGTATTGTCATCAAAACCATTGTGACTGAAGAAGTGTCGCGTGAAGTGTCTAGTGATGGGCATTCTTAGACGATAATAAGGATACTACTACTAATAATAAGTGATAATGATGATGATGATGATGATAATAATAATAATAGTAATAATAATAATGATGATGATAATAATAATGATAATAATAATAATGATGATAATAATAATAATAATTATAATAAGATAATAATAATATAATAATAATAATATAATAATAAAATAATAATAATACTGATAATAATACTGATAATAATAATAATAATAATAATAATAATAATAATAATAATAATAATAATAATAATAATAATAATAATAATAATAATAATAATAATAATAATAATAATAATAATATTAATAACAATAATAATGATAATAATGAAAATAATAATAGCAACAGCAATAACAATAATAATGATAATAATAATAATGATAACGATAATGATAAGATAAAAAAGTAATAATGATAATGATAATAACAAGAATAATAATGACATCATAAAGTATCATTGTTACTATCACGACGAGGATGATAAGGAAAATGATAATGATGATGATGGTAATAATAATAATAATAATGATAGTAGTAATAATAATTGACAATGATAATAGTATCAATCATCATTATCATCATTATTATTACTATTATCATTGTTATCAATACTATCACGACATCATTATCATAATAATTATTATTATTATCACTGATATTATCATTATTCTTATTATTACTAATATCATCATTGTTATTGCACTCATCATTATCATGAATTATTATTATTGATGTTACAATTACCGTCATTACCATTAATGATTTTATTACTATTATTACCATCATTTTGTTTTAATGATCAATACCTTTATCATCATTATCATTAAAACGATAAAGAAATTAGAGCAATTGTAATGGTGACAATGATGAAGGAAATGGCAATGATAGTAACAGGGAACAGACAACCGATAGATAAAATTCCTTATCCGAATTCCCACCGCTTTCCCACCAGGTATGATCACACGATACCTCCATCTCTCTTTGACTCTCCTCCTTCTCTTCCTTAATTCTTATTCTTCCCTTTTTCTTTTATTGCTTCTACGCTTCCCCCCTCTTTCGCTGGACCAAAGAAGTAATTTGATCAAGTCGGTGCTCTTTGATTCTTGTCGCATTCCTCCTTTGCCCCGTGTATGTAACAGCCTTTTCTGTTTTTCTTTGTTTTTTTTTGTCTCTTTCTTTAGACTTTTTCCTGTTCTGTTCCCCACACCCCCTTCCTCTTTTCTCTGTTTCTTTAGCTTTATTCTTTTTTCTCTCACTTTCTCTCTCTGTTTCTTTAGCTCGCTCTATTACTTTTTTCTCTCACTCTCTCTGTTTCTTTAGCTCGCTCTGTTATCTCTCTCTCTCTCTCTCTTGCTTTCTTACTCAGACCCTCGTCCTGTGTTCTAGGTCTCGAAGCCTCCTTCCCTCCGTCTCTTCTTGCTCCTCGCCAAACACCATCCTTCATCCAACATTTCTTCCCTATGTCTAAGCACCTTGTATTAAACTTTCCCCTCTTCTCCCTCTTTCTCCCTTTCTTCGTTGTAGTCCCCAGCATCACCCGGCCTCCCCTCCCTCCTCCCCTCTCCAGATGCGTGGACAGATCGGTGTCATGTCAAACAGCAGGAGGAACAGCTGAGCGCCCCGGTCTCGCCATCCGCCTCTTCCGGTCGACGAGGAAAAGAGGAATTTTATTTTCGACCGCTCCACCCCCCCCCCTCTTTCTCCAGGACTCCCCTCACAGGACCCCCTCCCCCCCCCCCCTCCTTCGCCTTCCCCTCAGACGACGTTGCTTCGACAGGTGTCCTTTCCCCCCTCTGTCTCTATTTCCTTCATCGCCATTTTTTTAATCCAACCTTTTTCTCCTTTTTTGATGAAAAAATATATTTTTTGTACCCTCCACTCCTAATTGATGGGCGGAGTATCATGAATTATAACTTTTCCCCTTAGCTGCGAGAACACAAACCGGAGTCTCCTCGTGCAGCTGGCGACACTTTCCCGCCATTTCCGAGGAGCGAGGAGGAAAGACAGGGACAACCTCATCTAAACTTTGCACGCTGAGTTTTATGGCA
>NW_020869881.1:392584-395084 GCF_003789085.1 Penaeus vannamei
ATGATAATAATGATAACAGTAATACTAACACTAATAATGATAATGACATTAATAATACAAATAATAATGTATATGTAAAAAAAAATATCCAAAAACCCACTTTGAACACCCACCCCCTCCCCTATCCACCCCACTCACCCCTACCCCTTTCCCCACCCCCACCCGTCCCCTCCCCCCCCCACCCAACCCATCCCCACCTCCTCCCCTTTCCCCACCTCTTCCCCCCCCCCCCCCACCCAGCCCCCCTATTCCCCACCACCACCTCTTACCCACCCCCCCACCTCTTCCCCCCCACCCCACCCCTTCACCTCTTCCTTCCCCCCACCCCCACCCCACCCCCCACCCACCCCCTCCCCTTTCCCCTACCCCTACCCCTTACCCCTCCCCCTTTCCCCACTCAACCCTACCTCTTTCCCCCCCCTACCCCCCTTCCCCCCCCCCCCTTCCCCCCACCTCTTCCCTTTCCCCACCCCTCCCCTTCCACTCCCCCACCCCCACCTCTTCCTTTCCCCCACCCACCCCCACTCACCCCCACCTCCACCCCTCCCCTTTCCCACCCCCACCCCTTTCCCCACCTCTTCCCCTTCCCCCTTCCCCCCTACCCCTTCCCCACCACCAAACAAAGCCAAAAAAAAAATCATCTCCCCCCCCACACCCCCCCCCCCCACACACACAGCCCCCCCCCCCAAAAAAAAAAGAAAAAAAAAACAACATCTTCTTCGCCAACCTCACCTTCCCCTCTTTTTTTTTTAACGCGACTTTAACCGTGACAAATACCTCCCTTGATGACTCACTCCCTATGACACCTTCCATGACACCTCTGCCATTGACGGCGGGTTTAATTGGCACGTGATTAGCGCAGTTAATATCTATTTGAGAAGGTTAGTTGAGACGGGGAAAGATGTCTCCATTTGACAAGGTGCCATGGGGGGGGGTTACCTTTGAGTGCCTTGTTGTTGTTGTTGGTTGTGGTGGTGGTGGTTGTGTTGTTGTGTTAGTGTAGTAGTACTGTTGTTGTTGTTGTTGTTGAAATTGTTGTTGTTATTATTTTATTTTTTATTATCATTATTATTTTATGTAGTATTGTTGTTGTTGTGTGTTGTGGTAGTAGTACTGTTGTTGGTTTTGTTGTTGTTGTTGAAATCGTTGTTGTTATTATTTTATTATTATTATTATTATTATTATTATTATTATTATTATTATTTTTATTATTATATTATTATTATTATTATTATTATTATTATTATTTATTATTATCATACATTATTGTTGTTGTTGTTGTTGTTATTGTTGTTGTTGTTCTTGTTGTTGCTATACTACTGCTGCTAGTAATAAAGATATGAATAATGATGGTATGGATAATGATTATCTTATTATTATCATTATCATCACTATTGTTATTATTGCTATTAACATTACTATTATTACTTGTATCGCTGCCATTGTTATCATTTTCATTGTTTTCATCATTATCATCATTGTCATTATTATTATTACCATCTTTATTGTAACCAATAAAAATAATCACTGCAACAAATGGAATATTACCAAATTATTAATTAAAACATTATCGGTATTATCATTTTGATTATAATTATGATAATTGTCATCAGTAGCTCGTAATTGATATCATTATTATCTTTATCATTAGGATTATTGTCATTAGTATCATTATCATAATTATCATCATTATCATTCTTATAATTAGTACCATTATCATAACCAGTATTATTAATCATTATCATCATTATCATTGCCATTGTTATCACTGATACTCTCATATCATAATCACCATAATCATAATCTTACCGTTATATATATATATATATATATATATATATTATATATATATATATATATATATATATATATATATATATATTTTTTTTTTTTTTTTTTTTTTTTTTTTTTTTTTTTTTTTTTTTCTTTCTTCTTCTTCTTCTTCTTCTTCTTCTTCTTCTTCTTCTTCTTCTTCTTCTTCTTCTTCTTCTTCTTCTTCTTCTTCTTCTTCTTCTTCTTCTTCTTCTCTTCTTTTCTTTCTTTCTTTCTTCCTTTTCTTTCTTTCCCTCTTGGTCTACGATTTCTCCCTCTCTATATCTCTTCTCTTTTAATCTTCTTATTCATCTTCTTCATTCTATGTTTACTTTTTTCCTCCTCTCCTTGTTTCTTCATCTTGTTTCTTCTCTTTTTCTTTCTTTCTTCTCCCTCCATATTCTATTATATCTTCCGTCTTATTCTCCTCATTACACCTCCTGACACCTCATGACACCTCATGACACGGCGCATCAGAAGACAAGGCGCCATCCCCTATTGCGTCACATGACACAACTTATCCCCGTATGACACTCCACGACTTACATGACACGAGACGACGCCGCATAACCCACATGACACCGCATAGCCTCACGTGATACCAAACACCACTTGATGTTGGATACCACATACTCCCTCATGACACCATATGACAGTACATGACACTAGGCAAACATGGTTAACCCAG
>NW_020869881.1:404057-418718 GCF_003789085.1 Penaeus vannamei
CTCCCTTCCCTTTTCTGTCTTCCTTCTTCCCCTCCCTCCCTTTCTTCCCATTTTCTTGTCTCCCTTTCCCCCTCCCTCCCCCCTTCCCTTTTCTGTCTCCCTTCTTCCTTCCCTTTTCTTCCCTTTTTCTTGTTCTCCCTTCTCCCGCCCCTTCCCCTTTTCTTGTCTTCCTTCTTCCCCTCCCCCTTCTTCCCCTTTTTTTTTCTTGTCTCCCTTCTTCCTCCTTTCTTCCCCTTCTTTCCCTCCATTCATAATTGGTCTTTCAGAAGTCCCAAGGTCTTTCAAAACAATCGTAAATTCATTCATTCCTTATCACGACACGAAATTGTAAATGGTTTTATTATTTCTATTGTCTTTCCGTGTGTCTTATTCCTTTTTTTTTTTTTTATCGTTGTTTGTTATTTCTTGTTTCTTTGTTGGTTAAGGCTGTTTCGTTTATTTCTATTCATGGTTTTCGTTGATTCAGGTCATTTATTTATCCAATTTATTTTTTTCTTCTTTTTCTTTTTATTTTTCTTCTTGTTTTCAGCAATTTCTTCTAAAAATGACGAAGTCTTTTAACTTGTTTCTCTCTCTCTATCTATCTATCTCTCTTTCGCGCTCTCTCTCTTTCTCTCTCTCTCTTTCGCTCTCTCTTGTGTCTTTTTCTCTCTATCTTATCTACCTCATGATTCCCTATGCGTTCTTATATCCTTCCCCTCTTTCTCTCTCTCTATTCCCCTCTTTTTCTCTCTCTATCCCTCTCTTTCCTTCTCTTTCTCTCTCTTTCCAAAACCCAACACACAACAGCAAGCACTAGTCTAAAACGTATCCAGTATTCATGGAAGCGAAGCCGTAGTAACTCAGTTAATCATACATTTAATTCATTCATTCTCTTCCATGCAGTAATTCACACCTTTGAATTTTACTCATTTTCTCTCTCTATCTCTCTCTATCCCTCTCTTCCTTCTTTTTCTCTCTCTTTCCAAAACCCAACACACAACAGCAAGCACACAAGTCTAAAACGTATCCAGTATTCATGGAAGCGAAGCCGTAGTAACTCACCCTCAGTTCATCATACATTTAATTCATTCATTCTCTTCCATGCGGTAATTCACACCTCTGAACTTACTCTTTTTCTCTCTCTATCCCTCTCTTTCTCTCTCTTTCCAAAACCCATTTTCTCCTCTCTCCCTCTCTTTCCTTCTCTTTCTCTCTCTTTCCAAACCCATTTCCTCTCTCTATCCCTCTCTTTCTCTCTCTAATCCTCTCTTTCTCTCTCTTTCCAAAACCCCATTTTCTCTCTCTATCCCTCTCTTTCTCTCTCTTTCCAAAACCCATTTTCTCTCTCTATCCCTCTCTTTCTCTCTCTTTCCAAAACCCATTTTCTCTCTATCCCTCCTCTTTCTCTCTTTCTCTCTCTCTCCAAACCCATTTTCTCTCTCTATCCCTCTCTTTCTCTCTCTTTCTCTCTCTTTCCAAAACCCATTTTCTCTTCTCTATCCCTCTCTTTCTCTCTCTTCTCTCTCTTTCCAAAACCATTTTCTCTCTCTATCCCTCTCTTTCCTTCTCTTTTCTCTCTCTTTCCAAAACCCATTTTCTCTCTCATCCCTCTCTTTCTCTCTCTCTCCAAAACCCATTTTCTCTCTCTATCCCTCTCCTCTCTCTTTCCAAAACCCATTTCTCTCTCTCTATCCCTCTCTTTCTCTCTCTTTCTCTCTCTCTCCAAAAAACTCTCATTTTCTCTCTCTATCCTCTCTCTTTTCTCTCTCTCTTCCAAAAACTCTCATTTCTCTCTCTTTCAATTTTCTCTCTATCCCCTCTTTCTCTTCTTTCTCTCTCTTCTCCAAAACCCATTTCTCTTCTCTTCCCTCTCTTTCTCTCTCTTTCCAAAACCCATTTTCTCTCTCTATCCCTCTTTTTCTCTCTCTTTCTCTCTCTCTCCAAAACCCATTTTCTCTCTCTATCCCTCTCTTTCTCTCTCTTTCTCTCTCTCTCCAAAACCATTTCTCTCTCTTTCTCTCTCTTTCCAAAACCCATTTTCTCTCTCTATCCCTCTCTTTCCAAAACCCATTTTCTCTCTCTATCCCTCTTTCTCTCTCTTTCCAAAAACCCATTTTCTCTCTCTATCCCTCTCTTTCTCTCTCTTTCCAAAACCCATTTTCTCTCTCTATCCCTCTCTTTCTCTCTCTTTCCAAAACCCATTTTCTCTCTCTATCCCTCTCTTTCCAAAACCCATTTTCTCTCTCTATCCCTCTCTTTTTCTCTCTCTCTCCAAAACCCATTTTCTCTCTCTATCCCTCTCTTTCTCTCTCTTTCCAAAACCCATTTTCTCTCTCTATCCCTCTCTTTCTCTCTCTTTCTCTCTCTTTCCAAAACCCATTTTCTCTCTCTATCCCCTCTTTCCTTCTCTTTTCTCTCTCTTTCCAAAAACCCATTTTTCTCTCTCTATCCCTCTCTTTCTCTCTCTCTCCAAACCCATTTTCTCTCTCTATCCCTCTTTCTCTCTCTTTCCAAAACCCATTTTCTCTCTCTATCCCTCTCTTTCTCTCTCTTTCTCTCTCTCTCCAAAACCATTTTCTCTCTCTATCCCTCTCTTTCCCTCTCTTTCTCTCTCTTTCTTTTCTCTCTCTTTCCCTCTTTTTTCTCTCTCTTTCCAAAACCCTTTTTCTCTCTCTATCCCTCTTTTTCTCTCTCTATCCAAAACCCTTTTTCTCTCTCTATCCCTCTTTTTCTCTCTCTTTCCAAAACCCAACAGACAACAGCAAGCACACCAGTCTAAAACGTATCCAGTTTTCCGTGAAGCGAAGCCGTAGTAACTCAGTTCATCATACATTTAATTCATTCATTCTCTTCCATGCGGTAATTCACACCTCTGTATCTACTCATTTTACTCTCTCTATCCCTCTCTTTCCAAAACCCATTTTCTCTCTCTAATCCCTCTTTCTCTCTCTCTCCAAAACCCAAAACACAACAGTAAGCCCTCGTCTAAAACGTATCCAGTATTCATGGAAGCGAAGCCGTAGTAACCCACCCTCAGTTCATCATACATTTAATTCATTCATTCTCTCTCATGCGGTAATTCACACCTCTGAATTTACTCTCTTTCTCTCTCTATCCCTCTCTTTCCAAAACCCATTTTCTCTCTCTATCCTTCTCTTTTCTCTCTCTTTCCAAAACCCAACACACAACAGCAAGCACCAGTCTAAAACGTATCCAGTATTCATGGAAGCGAAGCCGTCGTAACCCACCCTCAGTTCATCATACATTTGATTCATTCATTCTCTCTCATGCGGTAATTCACACCTCTAAATTTACTCATTTTACTCAGCGTGTTATCGTGTGTGTTCACCGCATCGCAATCTTGTTATTTTATTAGGAGCATCTGTCGAAATTAGAGCGGGCAAGAGAGGAATATATATATATATATATATATATATATATATATATATATATATATATATATATATATATATATATATATGTGCGTGTGTGTGTGTGTGTGTGTGTGTTGTGTGTGTGTGTGTGTGTGTGTGTGTGTGTGTGTGTGTGTGTGTGTGTGTGTGTGTGTGTGTGTGTATGTATATATGTATAAATTTGTATAAATACATATAAATACACATACACACACACACACGCACATATGTATATATATTTGTATATTTATACATACATACATACATACATGCACGCACATATATAGATAGATATACATAACCATAACGCATCAGAACATAGAAAAGAAGACAAACCTAATCACAATAAGCGCAAGGGCTAAATTTGCATGTTTTGTGGTACATCTCACCTTCTCTGAGGAGATGAGAGACAATCAGCTGTTTAGCTTTAGTCATTTCGTTGTTTGAGGGAAAATAATACTTATTTCCAAGACTGAATCAGCTGTTTCAAAGAGAAGCAGCAAAGTGTGAGAGACAATCAGTTGTTTGCAACAGGCAAGCAGCTGTTTCAAAGACACAATCAGCTGTTGACAAAGAAACAATCAGCTGTTTATAGAGAAATAATCAGCTGTTTACAAGAACAATCAGCTATTTACAAGACACAATCAGCTGTTGACAAAGAAACAATCAGCTGTTTATAAAACAATAATCAGCTGTTTACAAGAGACAATCAGCTGTTTACAAAGAAGCAGTCAGCTGTTTATAAAGAAACAATCAGCTGTTTAGGAAGATCCAATCAGCTGTTTACAAGAGACAGTCAGGTCCTACAAAGAAACAATCAGCTGTTTCAGAAACACAATCAGCTGTTTGCGAGAGACAACCAGCTATTAACAAAGAACCAATCCCTCATTTACCAAGCACAATCAGCTGCTCCAGACAGAACCAGCTGAGCGTGAGACGCAATCACCTGTTTGCGAGCGACTGCACTCAACGCTCTCATAACATCTGGAAGCCATTTAACACGTAATATAGAAAGGCTGGATATTGATGCTTCACAGCGCATGCGCAAGTGACTAAGCTGCTTCTGGAGCTGCGCTTGGCGTTTCTCTTTTGGCTTTGGGTCTGGTGTTGTTGTTGTTGTTGTTTTTGTTGTTATTATCACTCTTTTGGTTTTGGGTCTGGTGTTGTTGTTGTTGTTGTTGTTGTTATCACTCTTTTGGTTTTGGGTCTGGTGTTGTTGTTGTTGTTGTTTTTGTTGTTTTTATCACTCTTTTGGTTTTGGGTCTGGTGTTGTTGGTGTTGTTGTTGTTGTTGTTATTATCACTCTTTTGGTTTTGGGTCTGGTGTTGTTGTTGTTGTTGTTTTTGTTGTTATTATCACTCTTTTGGTTTTGGGTCTGGTGTTGTTGTTGTTGTTTTGTTTGTTATTATCACTCTTTTGGTTTGGGTCTGGTGTGTTGTTGTTGTTTTTGTTGTTGTTATTATCACTCTTGTTGGTTTTGGGTCTGGTGTTGTTGGTGTTGTTGTTTGTTGTTGTTATTATCACTCTTTGGTTTTGGGTCTGGTGTTGTTGTTGTTGTTTTTTTGTTATTATCACTCTTTTGGTTTTGGGTCTGTGTTGTTGTTGTTTGTTTTGTTGTTATTATCACTCTTTTGGTTTTGGGTCTGGTGTTGTTGTTGTTGTTTTTGTTGTTATTATCACTCTTTTGGTTTTGGGTCTGGTGTTGTTGTTGTTGTTTTTGTTGTTATTATCACTCTTTTGGTTTTGGTCTGGTGTTGTTGTTGTTGTTTTTGTTTTTATTATCACTCTTTTGGTTTTGGGTCTGGTGTTGTTGTTGTGTTTTTTTGTTGTTATTATCATCTTTTGGTTTTGGGTCTGGTGTTTGTTTGTTGTTGTGTTTTGTTGTTGTTATTATCACTCTTTTGGTTTTGGGTCTGGTGTTGTTGTTGTTGTTTTTGTTGTTATTATCACTCTTTTGGTTTTGGGTCTGGTGTTGGTGTTGTTGTTTTTGTTGTTTATTATCACTCTTTTGGTTTTGGGTCTGGTGTTGTGTTGTTGTTTTTGTTGTTATTATCACTCTGGTTTTGGGTCTGGTGTTGTTGTTGTTGTTGTTGTTGTTATCACTCTTTTGGTTTTGGGTCTGGTGTTGTTGTTGTTGTTGTTTTTGTTGTTTATTATCACTCTTTGGTTTGGGTCTGGTGTTGTTGTTGTTGTTGTTTTTTTGTTGTTATCACTCTTTTGGTTTTGGTTCTGTGTTGTTGTTGTTGTTTTTGTTGTTATTATCACTCTTTTGGTTTTGGGTCTGTGTTGTTTTGTTGTTATTATCACTCTTTTGGTTTTGGGTCTGGTGTTGTTTTTTGTTATTATCACTCTTTTGGTTTTGGTCTGGTGTTGTTGTTGTTGTTGTTTATTATCACTCTTTTGGTTTTGGGTCTGGTGTTGTTGTTGTTTTTGTTGTTGTTATTATCACTCTTTTTGGTTTTGGGTCTGGTGTTGTTGTTGTTGTTACTATTATCACTGTCGTTATTGTTATTAGTATTGTTATTATTATTAATTTGGATCTGGTGTCTTTGTTGTTGTTTTTGTTGTGATTGTCACTATTATTATTGTTATTGTTATTGTTATATTGTTGATTGTGTTATGTTAATATCATTATCATTATTAATGTGATTATTGTTATTATCAGTATCACTGGAATTGATATTATTATTTATTTATTATATAATTATCATCATCATTTTTATTATCATTATTATCTTTTATTATTATCATTATCATTATTATTATTATTATTATTATCATTATTATTATTTATTATTATTATTATTATATTATATTATTATTATTATTATTATTTATTATTTATTATTATTGTTATCATTATTATTATTATTATGATTATTATCATTATGATCGTTACTATAATCATCAGTATTATTATCATTATTATTATGATCTCTCTCTCTCACTCTCTCTTCTTCTTCTTCTTTTACCCTACCGCTGCTTTACCTCTCCCTTCCCACCCCTTTACTTCATTCTTCTCTTACTTCTCCTTTCTTCCCTTTCTTACCTTTTCCCCAATTTATCTCTCCACCTGTTTCATTTTTCATCAGTTCTTTATCTTTCCCTCTTTCTATCCTGATTTATCATTTTTTTTCTATTTCTCCTTCTCATCTTTTTTACCCTCTCTACCTCTTCATGGTCTTCTCTTTCCCCATTCATTTCTCTACTCTTCCCCACCTCTCTCTCCTCCCTTCCCCCTCCCTCCCCTATCACCTCCCTTCCTCTTCCTTCACTCCCCATCTCCACTCATTTCTCCCTCCCTCCCTCTCTTTCCTCTCCTTCCCTATCATCTCTTCCTCCTCCCTCTCTACCCCTCCTTCCCTTCCCATGTCCCCCTCCCTCCCCTCCCCCTTCCTTCCCTCCCTCTCTTTCCCCTCCTTACCTATCATCTCCTCCCCCCCCCTGCCTCGCCTCCCTCCTTTTTCCCTCCCTTCCCTCCCCCATCCCCACTTCCTCCTTCCCTCCCTCTCCCTTCCTCCCTCTCTTCCACTTTTTCCTCCTCCTCCCTCCCTCCTTCCCTTCCCTCCCTCCCCTCCCCACTCCTCCCTCCCTTCCCTCCCCCCCCCCACTCCTCACTCTCCCCCCTTCCCTACCCCCACCCCCATCCCACTCCCCCCCTCCCCATCCCCTCCTTCCTTTCTCCCTCCCTTCCCTTCCCCTCCCCACCCCCACTCTCTTCTCCCCTCCCCCCCAATCCCCCAATCATCAAATCACCACCCAGTCTTTCGCGTCAACTTGATTCACGGTCCAATCAAGAGAAAGCTCACTGATTGGGCGCCATTCAAGACCAAGCATTTTATTGTGAATGAAAATGAAAATATAATTATGATAACGATAATGAGAGTTAATAAGACACTGAAGAATATATAGAATATAGAATGAGAAGATATAAGACACTTGGGGTCTGTTATTTCTTATGTGAATCGTTGTTTGTTATTATGTTAGAATTGTTTTGTTAATGTTTTATTTCATTTCTTAAAATTTCTTTTTATTTCCCATAATTTCGTTCTGTTTCTTTTGTCGTTTGATTAGATGTTGTAATTTCTACTTTCTATTTTTTTTCCTTTCAAATCTCTAATTCTCTTATTACATTTTCTTATGACTTTGGATTGTTCCTGTTTTTTCTGTCTATTACATTCATTCATTCTCTCTCCTTTCTCTGTTTTCTCTTCCCTCTTCTCTCTCTTCTCTCTCTCTCTCTCTCTCTCTCTCACTTTCTCTCTCTCTCTCTCATTTCCTTCCTCCATTCTCTCCGTTCCCTATAATAATGATAATAATAATAATGATAATAATAATAATAATATGATAATAAATAAATAAATAAATAGTGATAGAAAAAAGAAACAAAAATTATAAATTCACCGTTCATAAATTCCCGAAGAAGCCATAGAAAACGGGATTCAAAATGGACGCCTTGTAAACCTCCTCTATCTTGTTCAACGCAAATTAGATTCAAATGAGCCGCCGAATACATTAAAAGAACATCGAGTAGCGCCCGTGTAACGATCTTAATATTCCCTTTTTTCTCTAAGTAAAAAAGAAAGAAAAGAGTGAAAGAAAAAAAAAAGACTTTACATCCGTATCCCTTATTGGAATTTTTAGGGGGAATAATATTAGACCCGTAGTCCCTCGCCGCCATATTGGGAGGATGACGAAAACGTATGAATTCACTTAAAAAAAAAAAAAAATCATGCGATAAAACAGACACGCAAGACTCTTGTTACCTTGTATATTCATCTTTGACATTGATAAATAGCTAAGCGGGCGCAGGGATGATAATTAACATAGATAGGGCGTCTATCTCATAATTCGTGGCTCGTTTATCACGCCTTTCCGCGCCATTTTTAAATCGCAGGCTTCGGGGCAGGGAGCGGAGAGCTAACAAATAGGGGCGGGGGGGTTGGCAGATTTCTTTTTCTTTTTTTTTCGGCTTCGCTCCCTCTCTCTCTCTTTTTTCTTTCTCTGTCTGTCTGTCTATCTGTCTGGGTGTGTTATGTGTTCATTGTTCTGTCTGTCATGTCTCTCTCTCATCGTCTCTCTCTTTCTCTCTCTCTCTCTCGGTCTCTCTTCTCTCTCTCTCTCTCCCTGTCTCAGAGTCTCTGTCGTTGCGTCTGTCTGTCTGTCTGTCTGTCTGTCTGTCTCTCTCTCTCTCTCTCTCTCTCTCTCTCTCTCTCTCTCTCTCTCTCTCTCTCTCTCTCTCGTCCTTTCTTTTTACAATAGGCAAGGCAAGCATCTGAAATTATGGTGGCGATGGTGGTACAAGATGTAATTGATATTAAAAAAAAAAAAATCTATTTTTTTTTTCAACAAAGAGGAGGGCAGTAGTTAGAAATAGTGGGGGGGGGGTTGAGGGGGGATGGATAGGGGAGGTGGGGAGTTAGAGAAGGGGGGAGGGGGGGGGGGGTGGAGTGGAGTAGGGGTGGAGAGGAGGAAGTGGGGCTTTGAGAGAGGGAGGGGGAGATGGGGAGGGGTGGAGGAGAGTGGGTGGAGAGGGGGAAGAGTGAAGGCTTAGAGAGGGAGGGGGGATGGGGGAGGGTGGAGGAGAGTGGGGTGGAGAAGGGGAAGAGTGAAGGCTTAGAGAGTGGAGGGGGGATGGGGAGGGGTGGGGGGTGGAGGTAGGAGTGGGGGGAGAGGGGAAGTGTGGGGAGTTAGAGAAGGGGGAGGGGGGAGGAGAGTGGGGTGGAGAGGGGAAAGTGGGGAGTTAGAGAAAGGGTGGGGGATGGGGGGGTGGAGTGGAAGAAGAAAGAAGTTAGAGAGGGGAGGGGAGGGTGTGGAGTGGAGGAGGGTGGGGAGGTCAGAGAGGGGAGGGGAGGAGAGGAGGGGAGGGGTAGGAGGTAAGAGAGGGAGGAGGGGGTGGAGTGGAGGAAGAAGGAAGTAGGAGAGGGAGGGGGGAAGGGAGAGAGGTGAGTGTGGGAGAGGAGGAGGAGGGCTAAGAGGGAGTAGGAGAGGAGGAGGAGGGTAGGAGGGGTAGAAGGGAGGAGGGGTGAGGGGGGTGGTAGCGTACATTAAGGGCTACGGGAGGGTCAGGGTGAGAATTAACGAGAGATGGCTTAATGTATGCGGGTCTTTTTTCGCTCTTTCTCCTCTTTCTCCTTTGTTGTGAGTTGTTTTTTCTTTATTGTCATTGTTCATTTCTTCTCCCCTTCTCTCTTTCTCTCTCTCTCTCTGTCTATCTATCTATCATCTCTCTCTTTCTTTCTCTCTCTCTCCTCTCTCTCTCTCTCTCTCTCTCTCTCTCTCTCTCTCTCTCTCTCTCTCTCTCTCTCTTCTCTCTATATATATATATATATATATATATATATATATATATATTTATATATATATATATATTTATCTACATATCTATCTATCCGTTCATTGTGTGTTTTGTGGAAGTATATATATATATATATATATATTATATTATATATAATATATATATATATATATATATATATATAATATATATAGGTTAGGTAGATAGATAGACAGATAGGAGAGAATGTTAATGAATTGAGGGACAGAAATGACACACATGTACTCACATACGAGGATTTGTGTGTGTGTGATGTGTGTGTGGCTGCGTGTGTTTGTGTGAGTTGTGTTGTGTGTGTGTTGTGTGTTGTGTGTGTGTGTGTGTGTGTGTGTATGTGTGTGTGTTCGTACGTGCGTGTCGTGGAATTTATACCATAAATAAACAGACAGACCACCAAATATAAAAGATACATATAATCCGACACAACCCCCCCCCCCAAAAAAAAAAAAAAAAAAAAAAAAAAAGAGAGCTCAGTTGCATGGAAAGGAGGAGGATTAGAGGGATTAAGGGCCGAGCGCCGAGATATAAGAGGCAGCTCAGGATAGGGCCTCGACAGATAAATGTCTTACTGTGGTCCACAGGTTTGTGCGCTCCCCGGGGCCAGCACGCGAGGAGCGGCTGCGCCAAAAGTACCGGTAGTTTTATCGTTTTTTTTTTTCTTTTTAATTATGAATTATCATTATTATTATTATTATTATTATTATATTATTATTATTACTTAAATTACTGATTATTTTAAGTGGTGTTTTTCAATTTTTTCTGAATTTTTTTACTTTATGTATTTTTGTTATTGTTTATTTAGTTTTTTTCTATTCTGGTATTCCATTTCGGTTATTTTGTTTTTTCCTTATTTTTTTTCTTCTATTTTGCGGCTGTATTAAATTTTGTAGTTAGTCCATTTTTTCCTTAAATTGCCTGTGCGAGGATCTTTGTAGGGAGAGAGGAGAAGGAAGAGGAAAATTAGTATAGGAGGAGGAAAGAAGAGGAGAAGGAGGTAGGAGGAAGGAAGAGGGGGAGGTGGGAAAAGGAGGGGGAAGGGGAGGCGAGAAGGAGGGAGGAGAGGAAGGAGAGAGAAAAGGCAGAGCGGGGAAAGCTAAGCAGAGAGAGAGAGGAGAGGAGATAGAGAGAGAGAGGGAGAGAAGGAGAGGAGAGGGAGAGAGGAGAAGAGAGGAAGAGAGGAAGCGAGAGAGGAAGAGAGGAGGAGAGAGGAGGGAGGGGAGAGAGATGAGGAGGGAGGAGAGGGAGGAAAGGGAGGAGAAGAGAGAGAGGGGATGGAGAGAGGAGAGACGATGAAGGGGAGAAGGGTAGGAGGAGGAGGAGAGGAGAGGAAGGGAGGAGAGAGAAGAGAGAGAGAGGCGGAGAAGAGAAGGAAGGAGAGAGAGAAGAGAGAGAGAGAGGAGAGGGAGGAGACGAGACGAGAGGTGAGAGAGAGATGATGAGTGAGAGGGAGAAAAAGAGAAGAGAGAAGAGAGAGAATGAAGAGACGAAGAGAGAGATGATCTGATATGTGGAAGAGAAGAGGAGAGAAGAGAAGAGAGAGGAGGAAGACGAGGAGAGGAGAGGAGGACAGAGGAAGAGGAGAAGAGAGGAGAGGGAGAGGAGCAGGGAGAAGAGACTGAGAGAGAAGAGGAGGAGAGAGAGGGAGGAGGGTGAGTGAGAAAAAGAGAGAGAGAGAGAGAGAATTGAGAGAAGAGAGAAGAGAGGAGAAGAGAGAGAGGAGAGAGAGAGAGGAAGAGAGGAGAGAGAGGAGTGAGAGAGGAGAGAGAGAGCGAGAAAGAGAGAGAGAGAGAGAGACAGAGAGAGAGAGGAGATGAGAAAAAGAGGAGAGAGAGATAGAAAGAGAAAGAGAAGAGAGAGAAGAGGGAGGGTGACAACAGGGACCAGAAACAGAAATAAAAACAGAAACAGACAGACAGAGAAAACAACAAAGAGAAACACGAAAACAGACAGGCATAACATCTATCGCCCCCTCCCCCGTAGTTACCCCTCTACCCCCCCCCATCTGCTACCGCGCCCGTCCTCCCCTCGAAACGCACAGGGTGCTCCGATCCGCCCTATCGTTTAAACACGTGTTGCATACTCGTGATTAAGTCCGATACACAACCCGCGCTTACTTTACGACGTAATGGCTTAATTCCGCTCATTTAATTGCGAACGAGCAAGGTGCCCGGAGAATCTTATTAAATAATTACCACTTAATCGCCTCAACTCGATGGATGAAGGGTTGATATAAACACCTGAAACGCAAATTGCCGATTTATTGGCTTTAATTGGCGTTCAACTGAGACGCGTTTCCTCCTTTGTTACATCACGTTATCAAAAGTTACTAAAATCTTATTCTTTCTTAATTATTGAATTATCTTTTTCGTAATGTTTAAATGCCCAATGTGTGAATGGCCTATAATTCTTATGTTAAAATTGAGAGTGGACTTTTTAATAAGGGTTTCTGACAGTATGTTAAGGGTTATACTAACGAGAAGAATAGGAAGGAGAGAGGAAGAGAGGGAGGGAGGGGAGGGAAGAGAGAGAGAGAGCAGAGAGAGAGAGAGAGAGAGAGAGAGACGAGAGAGAGAGAGAGAGAGTAGGAGAGGAAGCAGGAGAGAGAGAGAGAGACTGGAGAGAGGAAGATAGAGAGAGAGAGAAAATACCGAAGCAAAAGAAAAGAACTTATTTGAAGTATTCCTTCATCTCCCTTTCCACTTTCCCTTTGCCCTCCTCCTTCCCTGCCCTCCACACCCTCTCTCTCTTTCCCTCCTCTTCTCTTATTGTCTCCTCTCTCGCTACACACGTCCCCCCTCTCCCCTCTCCTGAGTACTCCCCCTGTCCTTCAACCCCCTCCCTTTCCCTCTTTCCCCCTGTCCCTTCTTTCCTCTTCCCCTATCCCTCTCTCTTCCTCCCTCAATCCCCACCCTCCTCTATCTCTCCTCCCGTTTCTCCCCCTCCCTCCCCTCCTTCTCTTCCTCACCCCTCCCGCCCCCCCCCAACCCTTCACACCCACCCACCACTCCAACTCTTCAAAACCCGCCTTACCCCTTATTACCTTGTACGCTATCCACCCACTGCCTCATACAGTAGAGGATGAAAAGGGTTAAGGGATGTGTGGAATGTGTACAATAAAGGGGGATTTGGGGAGGTCGTTCTTTGGGGTAGGGGGGAGGCGAGGTGTTAATGGGAAGGGGGAATGGTGGGGGGGGTGCTGCTAAGGGGTAAGGGGAAAGGGGGGGTTGTTCTGGGTAGGGGGAAGGCGGGAGGTTAGTAATGGGAAGAGGAATAGGGGGCGGATGCTAAGGGTTAAGGGGGAGGCAAAGTGATGGTTGTCGTGTTCTGGGGAGGGGGAGTTTTTTTTTAAATGGGGAAGGGGAATGGGTGGTTGGTGCTAAGGAGGTAAGGGGAAAGGGGGGGTTGTTTTAGGGGATAGAGAATGAGGTTGCTAAAAGGAAAAATTGGGGAGGGGGGGGGGGTGTCGCTTGAGGGGGCAAGGGTGACGGAGGGGTCGGTTAAGGGAGGTAAGGGGGGGGGGTCATTCTTCTTCATTCATTCTTCATACATAATCTACCAATTATTTTCATTCTAATCCATGTTAAATCCATAACACGAAAATAGCATACTCATTTTGACATGATTAGTAGACGGAAAAAGAGAGAGAAGAGGAGAGATGAAGGGGAGTGGAAATGAGTAATAACAGCTGTGAGTATATTGTGGAAAGTAAAGGGGGAAGAAGAGAGGACGAAATGGAGAAAGGGAGAGAGGAGAGATAGAGAAGAGAAGAGAGAGAGAGGAGGAGAGAGAGAGATGAGATGAGGAGAGAGAGGAACGAGAGAGAGAGAGAGAGAGAGAGAGAGAAGAAGAGAGGACGAGAGAGAGAGAGAGAGAGAGAGGAAGAGAGAGAGAGAGAGCGAAGGCAAAGGAAGGAAGAGCGAGAAGAGAGAGAAGAGAGAGACAGAGCAGAGAGAGAGACGAGAGAGAGAAGAGAAAGAAACAGAGAGAAGAAAGAAACGAGAAAGAGACGAGAAAGAGAGAAGAGAAAGAAAGAATAGATAGATAGAGAGTTATCAAACTGCCAACACTTCGCTCTCTTAACACAACCCAAAGATATAGGAGAACAAGCTGTCTTCAGCACATTCCCCGAAGATTCACTCCGCTCAATCACCTCAACCCATTAGCGAGTACTGGCACGCTGACACCGACATCCTGGGGTCAAAGTCAGAGAGGAACCGGTGACACTTACCACGGATTATCCCGATAGGCTTAAAAACAAAATATATCTCATCCCTCAGTATATAACCTCATAATGTCCGAACTTTGTGATATACAGAACGATGATTGAATTTTGTGTTTCTGATAAGGAAAAATATGATTATTTATGAAGTTTGTTGGATATCAAATGGATGAGAATTGCTTTTGTTTATTTATTTATTTATTTTTTATTTTTTTTTAATTCTTACAATGCGAAAACAATGATTAGGCAATTGAGATGTTAAATTAGGTAGGACGATTTTATTCATTGGGATACCTATTTTTGTTATTATTATTATTATTATTGGAGATTCATTATTTATTGATTATTATTATTATCAATTATTATTATTATTTTTATTATTATTTATCATTCATTATTTATTATTATTAATTATATTATTAATATATTATGATATATATATAGTATATATATATTATATAATATATATATATATATATATTATATATATAGTATAGTAGTAATATATATATATTTTTTTTTTTTTTTTTTTTTTTTTTTTTTTTTTTTTTTTATTTATTATTAATTATTTTTTTTTAAATATAGCATCTGTCCATTTTTTTGGGGGGAGGGGGACTGAAGGTCAAGAAATGAAATAAAAATGAAAATTAATAGATGTAATTGAAATGTAAAATAATAATAATGATAAGTTTCAGCTAAAGTTTCAGGGC